>JABSTR010003810.1:0-37106 GCA_013339765.2 Haemaphysalis longicornis | reverse complement strand
ATCTGTCCTAGTCTTACGCTGAGCAAAAATTCAGCATGAACACTATCATGCGCTGACAACTTGAACGAAAACAACTTGCGTTGGCACGAATTGCGGAACAGTCACGAGGAAAAAGTTCAAGATATAAAAGAGAAATTTGCTCTGGTACCAGTGTCAAATGGGCTAATTTTAAACTTGAGAAAATTAACCGAACAACAAATTTAGGTGCCCATAGCGTGCAAAAACCATTCCATCCATCCACTTTTAGGCCACCTCATTACGAGACGGGAAACCAAATGCACAGACTGTTGTGAGCGGCTTAAAATATTTAACAAAACGAAAAAAGCGATAAACAAACTCCTAAAATTCGGCGCAATAAACCAATTAATGTCAGCTGCTGCATGAAACAAATGGAGAAGAGCAAGGCCGAGAAATGGTTCCCGTGGTTGGAATGTAACCTATGTTCCTTACGTTAAGAAACCAGCTTTTCTTCTATTGCATTCTTGGCGTAACCTCCTGCGTGCTGCTCTCCTCTTCCGTTCACGTGCATGAGAGGATGAAGTGGGGTGCAGATATACCGAGTTTGCGAAGCCGGTTGCCGCGGGTGCTAAGCGCGTGCTAACAGGTCCACTTTGGAAGAGACGGGAAAGCCTGCGGACAATTATATCCGGGCCTGTCCGTCATGGAGAACTTTCAAAGGCGCGGTCATCAATTTAATATGAGGTGCAATCGCCAGGTCTCTAACGAAGAGAGAGGGGGCGCCAGCTCTGCTCCTTCTCCGACCTTCCACCACCGTTGCAAGCTGCGCCATTTTTTAAGCAAAATTGGTGCATGCTCGTGGTAGGCCAAATCGATCAATGTGACATAGTGTCAATATTTTAAGGTGTATTCCCTGAAATGGATCTACGAAAAGGTTTTTGTTATTACATAAAACATACACTCCTGGCGCACAAAACACACGTCACAGCAATACATATTCGATGAAAGATTGTAATCGTGATATCGCGTTCTGTATTCAAAGTTGACAGCAATTTTATACTGTAGTTGATTTGTAACGTTTCATTTGCAATATGAAGCAAAACCATCAAATCTCAAGCAATATTTAATGTTAGACACGCCGAGACATTCATTATAATCCTAACAGAAACGTCGCAGCAGGACCACAGAGAGTACAGATAAATAACAAACCAAGCTCAATAGTATAGCCACCTCCTCAGTTTCCGAACTCCAAGATAATGTTTGGTCAAAGATTAAACTAAGGCATTTCACATTAAGAGCGAGTTCAAGTTTAGTGCATGCGCCAGCTAAACATAGATTACTATAGGGAAAAACAGAGTGGGTCAGTGCTGGAAGATGCGTGCTTAGCCTAAACAGAATTTCGCAGGGTGTGGCGAGGCGCAGGCAGAAAAGCGCAAGCTTTAAAATCTAAAGGAATGATTTATAGTATACCACACTCTAAGTTTGGTCCAACGCGGGGCTCCAACTAAAGGTAGCCCATTGGATTAGGAATTTTGTTATTTGGCGTAGTATGGCTTTAAACGCACCCTGTAAATAACATCGGCGCGCGTACGTCACATCGATGCGCCTAAGTAACCGTCGTAACAACCTCGTGCACACGTTGGCCACAACGTCTTAATATTCCCCTTTCTCTGAAATTTATTTTAAGGAGCTTTTCACTAAGCTCGCGTCGCTCGCGACAAAATCATGTGGGAGATTATATAAGCGCAATCCACATGTTAGAAAAAATAGATTTTGCAAAAGCTGATATCAAGAACGTGTCGATGTAAAGAAGATGTCTCGATCACCCCTCTTTTTGCCCATAAAGCTCAGTGATCGGAAATATGAAACCAATATCAAAAATTGTCCCAGTTTACTCAACCTGTTTTCAAAAAATGCCGCTCTAAAAGTTGTACTTTGGTATATTTGTTAGAGAACGCCTTAAAATTCCTTGATGACGCACCAAAAATAGCCTCGCAGATTACCTTTGTCCCGCTTTCACGAAACTGCGCCGCTAAAATGCTAGTAATTTTAAGCCAGTACACCAGGTTGGGCAAGCGGTAAAAGAACGCATAGGCCATAGTTCTTAGGGCATGCTTTGTGTTGCCCGTTCGCAAAGGTTATGCGGGCAGTTCTCGTGCTTTTGCACTCCTTTAACATCGTTCTCTTTTAGAACTGCAGGTATTTTTTTTCCGATGTTCAGGTTGATCAGCCTGCAGTCCGTTTAGCAGTGATAGTCGCGTCCGTGGAGTTGATTTCTGCAAGCTGGCGCGTACTAAACCCTTGACGAGCGTGTTGGACATGGTGCCTGCCGCGTCCCGTGTGCCGTTATCGAGGTGCCTGGGGGCACCGCCATCTAGTGGACGAAGTGCCTTCAGGATAAGTTTCTCCAACTTCGTTAGGGTCTACACAAACGCAGTCGCTACGAAGTGTTGGGTGATGGCTTTATAAGCGGCTTGTCATGGAGGAAGCGACGGCAAAAGAAGCCAACGAAGACTTTGAAGATATAAAAGCCCCGTGCCACACCGGGTCAAGTTATGCATGCACTTGATATGATTTGGGTGTTTCCCTGAGCGCATGAGGATGCGAAAGACGCACTCGACGCACTGCAAAGTTACAAGACATCCAGGTGGCTGCTGCTTACTTAGCGCGCGGAAACAAAGATCACCGACCTTTTCGCGCAAAATATATTTATAGACACATGGGGCCATTGGAACTCAGTAATAGTTATCATGGTCTCTTTTCATGCCCGCGGGCGGCGATTTCTTTCGGAGCATTTACAATTTACAAATTTGGCACCACATAAGCTTGCCGGGTGCCGGTGCCCTATATAATCGAAGTTATAATTTAAGCGACCAATAACTGCTGAACTCAATTTACCGATTTCATGAATTGTATAAAATAATTAGCGACTCCCCTCAATTTTGTTAAATCGAGTTTTGACTGTACTCCGTTTATTTTAAGGAGCTCCGTTTATTTTAAGCAACATTCCATGTTGCATCATGGAATGTTGCATCATTGCAATGTTACATACGGTATCATTAACAGGAAAAGCGCAACTAGGGCGAAAATAAGCCTGCTCTTACGAACTGTTTTTGTTAAGAGCAAGGACGGCAAAAATCTCTCTTCACGGGTTCCCACTTTCCATGCAGGGCCTGTTTCCATGATGCGGAGCAAGTACTTAAGTTCACGCGCTCCGTTATTTGTTTTTCAATAGCTTGATAGCCCACAAACACACTCTTTCCTACATATATACACACGTACACACACGCATACACATATATACATCCATACATATATGCATACATACATACATACACACATACATACATACATACATACATACATACATACATACATACATACATACATACATACATACATACATACATACATACATACATACATACATACATACATACATACATACATACATACATACATACATACAAACAAACATACATACATACAAACAAACAAACTTATACACATCATATGCTTGCACAAGCCAAAAAAAAATATACACTATGAGAGAAAGGTGCAGTGGCGGTCAGAACGGTACACTTTATCCCCCTCGAACTTCGAACTTCACTTTGCTGCTCTTATATTACCTCCTTGCGCGACTGCCTGCCGAACACGCATCCAGTTCTGCGTTGAGGTTTTCGTAATGCCTAAATTAAACTGCAATTCACGGCTCAAATCGAATTTCGCTTGATTGTGGCTCGATGGTGGTGTACGCACAGATGGATGCGGAGTGATATTAGGAGGTCCTATGATACTCCGCACCGCTACAGGCGAGGGAGTGAGCCGTTTGACTTCCGGTACTAACTCACGGTCGTAGCCCATTGGGCAGACGACTGGCACTAGCACTGTCTGGTGTACCATACACAGGCTCGAATCCTGCCGGTGCCTGTGTGATTTTTTGCGATTGTAAATGCTGTGCGCACAGACGCAGACTGAAATTGTGCGGTTCTGACGTATTCCACGCCTTAAAGGCGTCAATGACGACAACGTTGTGTGCACACCACAGTTAGATATATCCGCGAGCAATGTGCAAAGGTCTTAGAGCACACAGAAGGCACGCATTACGTGTACAGTTATATTTTACAGTTCAAGAAAACCTGACCTGGCTTGCCCTGTCTCGCAGCTGGTTAATGAGCGGAGGCATATAAGTCCTGACCAACTGTAGGGATTAACTGTAGGGATGAGGGAACAATAGAGATAATTCTAAAAATGACGTACAACATGCCGATCAAGCCGGTCTTATGCACGTCAACACAAACGCTACTGGCGTTAGGAGTACACATTTAAAATTATTAAAGCCTACCGTAGCGCCCAGACTGAGGGATTGATGAACGCCTCATCGGGTGCCACGCTTTTACGCTAGCTGGGTGGGCTATACTGAAACAAATCAGAAATATATCCAAAACAGTCGACGTTTCCTACAACAGCCGACGACCGGATTTGAACAACGCAACATAATATCTATGGTTCACGGAACTGATCTATAAGTGCTTGAATGTCGGGACTATTTAGCCGATAATCAGTAGAGATGTATATGGAGCTTATAATTTTGTACCCTATAAAGAAATTTCCGAAAGCAACTGGCTCAATGACAGTGCTCAAAGTGATGTGATGGCATGCTAAGACTTTTTGGGCAATTGTTGCCCAATTGTGCACCCAACACTGACCTTTCTGAAAACCTGATAATTGTTCACAAATTGGGTATGTTTTCTGTATAAATATGTGTTTCGTGTAAGCACATGACATTTATTTGGCTGACAGGGAGTAACTTGTGTACTATTATGAGCAATATAAAAGAGAACACAGGAACGCGTAGAAAACACCCTCAGACCCAGATATGAGTGATACGCAGCGGCTGCCGTCGGAAACAAAGTGGAAAGAAGGACGCTGTTCTAAAAATTGTTCCCATTCCCGCCGTTCGTCTTATCGGCTGTCGGACGATACCATATTATCGGCGAAATGACGTAAGCAGCGGCTTTGTAGAAATTCCAGCGTGGTGGGGTGCCAACAGTTAGTGGAAGAGCGCCATCCTTTCCCCCTTCGCTTTTCACAGCGCCGTCCGCATATCGCTCCGAGTCTGTTTCGAGGCTTTTTGCCACGCGTTCCTGTGTTCACTTTCATATTGCTCATAATAGTACATATTCTAGGTTTTTAAATAGGCCTAGGCCGTTCCACTGTGTGAAGTCTTGTCTCCCACGGTTCCGACGACCACTATTCGTGGTTCCGTTGCCTACACCTATAAACCAATCGACATGGTTTAGTACAACGTCTTTAGATGTCATGCATCTCTTAGTCAACCCTCCGTCGTCCAGCGTCCGAACCACTCCTTGCTATCCCCCTCTCCACGCCGGCTGTGATAACGCCGCTCTCCTCCACGCCGTTCCTCCTCCCCGCTCGGCTCGTCTCGTGCCTCCGAAGACAAGGCTGCACAGAGGAGAGCTCGCGAAGCTGAACGCAAATGTCAGCGTCGAGCAGCGGATTCCTCGCTTCGAGAACGAGAAGCCGCTTTGAAACTCCAGTGGCGAGTAGATGATCCAGATGGCGTTCGGCAACGTGACAACGCTTCGAAACGCCAGCGTCGAACAGCGGATTCCTGCCTTCGAGCACGACAAGCCGCAAAACGTTCCCCACTACTCGATAAATACAGGAACCATTTAATACGCTACTGCACCGGTCTTTACTCTTACAACCAATTACACGCTACTACTCCACGGCTTTGCATCCCCTCAGGGTTCCCAGGTGGGAAGATGGTGTAATTGTTTTGGATGCTCGGGGTCCGCAGGGTGGACAGTACCGTCACCCCGAAATGTGAAGGTGCCAGGGGTGGGGAAGAGCCCTGGACAGAGGATGCTAGATACCATCCTTGCTGAATTCTGTTCGGGAGTGTAGCAGAGGGCACAAGAACCTGATAAGCGCCGCACAACAACACAACAGAGAGGTGTAATAAATATTTTTTCCAGTTCAGTCTAGTCAAACTCAAAACGCGCTGCGCAAACATGAGCACGCGAACATGGGGATATGTGGATTGGTCTCGTTATGGCGTTCTTGATAAAGATGGAGTGGCAGGTGACGCGATCGGATGATTTGTGCTAGAGAACGCTATAACCAGTCACAGTTGAATGACGGGGATGCCCAGCTGGAACAGAAAAACTTCTTGAGGGTCCTAAGGAGAAGCGCTGCTCTTACGAGGAAAGTTACCTGAAGTCCGTGGGGATGCTGGAGCTCGAGCTCAATAGGGATCTACTTGACGCCTTTCTGTGTTGCGGCCGACGTGGTGTCTACACACTCCTGGCCCATGAAGGTCCCGCAACTTTACAGGTCCTTGTCACAGGAAGACTATCTGCCTGCTATCCGTCGTCTACCAGTGATTCCCAGTTGCTTGCTAACTGCTACCTACTGAATGAAGCCTGTCACCCAGACCTGACCGGATGTCGAGCAGGCTGTTTTATTTTATGAGGAGTGCAGTGTGTCTACCTTATTAACCTGCGGGCATAGAAGATACGAATTTCGCTGCCGGCTCGCACCTGACATGCCATTGTCGTTCGAACCCAAGAATGTGACCGCTCAACTGCATTACGCTGAAAAGTTGAGAGAAATTTTCTGTTATTTTTTCAAAAATTTTTTTATTGTTTTAGCATATTAAGCGTACCTTACGGTTCATTGGTTTCCATAAGTGATTTTTATGCGCCGCCTTTTGTGTTTTTTTTGTGACATGTTTGGGCATATATGTCCCGACGTTGTTACGTCCACCAGTGCGTTTTACGTCCTGATGAGGGCAAGCGCAAACCGTTAACGAATAAGAGGTGGCCGGTACATGTATATTGTACGCAGCATTTTATTCAGGTAACAAGGCACGGCGGTGTTTGCAATGTGGCTCCCGAGGATGCTGGACACGCCTAAACAGGGGAACAAAGGAGCGCTAACATTACCTTTGCAGTCTTCAGGCGATATGCGGTCTATCGCAATTAGCGGGTATCCAGAACGGGAGATCGCACGAGGTTTTTATATTTACCAAGAGTGGAACATGCCCCAGGGAGCCATTGTCCCGGTAGCCTCTCCTAAATATAATTATGCGCAAGTTCTGCAAGTTTCGTAGTCTCATTACTGGGGGTGTTGACAGTCACGATCGCCACTCAGTGCCCCCTAAAATTCTTATTCTCGGATGTTGCAAAACCGCACCAAAAACTTCCGCCATAAAATTTCTAAGGTGTGTAAAGCTCCCAAAGAATGGACACACATTTTTCAAGTGCAGCTATGGGTTTCGCGGAGAGGACACTTTTGGATGTACGCTAATGTGGAAGGCGTCGCCGAACCGTAATCAATAAATTCTGACTAAGCGTGGCAGTGCTAATACCTAGCATGGATGTTTTATGAAATTTTTATCAGCTAAATGAATGTTAATATCTGAAAACTGCTACAAGTTCTGTAAAAGAATATCGTGTGTAAAAACTTAACCGTTGCCATGGCGGTGAACCACGGCAAAAATAGAGTCAACAGATTTTGTGCGCGTCAGAGTGTTATGTTTTAAAACCACAAAAAAATCTTCCACATTTCTAAAAACTTTTAAGACTAATCTGTGGTCAATTTCTCTGTGCAAGGCATGGTCAACTGTGGCTACAAAGATATTACACAGTACAGGGGCCACACAGGAACCAATACACACCTCTTCTCTTTGCAGAAACATAGCGTTGTCGAAGGAGGTTAAGGTATGGTTTAAATATTAAACAATGAAATGTAGTCCACCGACACACCAGCCGAGTTATGAAATCCAACGCCACCAATTTCATCAATGCACTCTCTAACTAACACGAACAAAACACCCTGGAGCACAGATTAAAAGAGGTTCTCAACATCCACGAAAAAAGCGTAGCCAATAGGTGCTCCACTCTGCACAAAACCAGCCACTTCATTTGAACTCTTGGTAGAAAAGGATCAGCAATGTCATGACAATTCCGGTTTCTCAAAAGTATGGCTGAGTATGTGCTGCCAAGAACCCTTTTCACTGACGATCATGCAGAAGAAAAAAATTTGTTTATGCGTTTTAACCAAAAAGAACACATCATGAGCATGGCACTTAGAATCATTAATGTCCTCGGCCAACTTAGTCAATTCAAGGTCCTTGCACATTGCAGAAAATTTGCTCTTGAAACTCTTGTAGCGCTTACCTTCACAGGAACTAAATTCTTGTCTGTCGCTTGGCCCGCCATGTCGAGAAACATTTTTTTCCGGTATTGCCACAAAACCACATTTTTTACGGTGCGCGTGTCTCTTTTCTGTTTTGAATACACTTCTTATAGTGTTGTTTTTGCGATACTTTTTGAAGGGTATTTACTCGCGAGACTTAACTCTCGGCGATGCTTCTAGCACGACGGAAGCCTAGCGTTTCTATGTGGGAGTGAACCAGGCTAAATATATCAAGGACGCTAAACCGACATTTACTAAGCAAGCCAACCTAATATAATAAACCCATATAATACTGGCACAAGCGCAAGTCATTGAAACCAAATCTATATAGTGTAGCCGTTAACGACAAGCTTTATGTTCGTAAAGGACTTACGCTTCCTCTACAAAAAACCATAGTACTGCTGGTAAGGTCAGTGCGTGCCCTGCAAAAACAAAAACAGAACGGTGAAGTACCAACACTGTTGGATTTACCTTGATGGATAAGTAGACCAGTGACGATAATTTGCTATTAAAAAAAATCTACTTTGCTATGTTGTATATTACATATCGAATAAAGTAAACACTCGCCGTTTCGTATCTCTTGCGTACGTTAGCCCCGCTTTTGTAGCAAAGCATAATACTGCTCATACAGTGCTGTCAGTCAAGAAAACTGGAATAGAAGCAGACACGTTGGTTCCACACCCGCTGCTAACCATCCCTGCTTCAACACAAGAAAAGGTAATAGAATCAGGGTAATCGAAACCATCGCAATAACTATAGGAGGCAGTGCTCATTTTTCTACTCTCACTGCATGTTTCTATGTTGCGCATGAGTTAGGGCTTGTTGACTCCCGAGATATTACTAGTGCTTGTGGCGCCAAGGGTCTAGTTCCTCTGTTATTTGTACGCAGCTGCATTGCACAACTAAGCATGGAGGCTGTTTTTATAGGCTGTTGTAATTCTAAAGTGTTGTCGTTTAAACATTTGTTTTATCTTTGCGTCTGCACTGAAGTTCTAGTAAGACGCGCACCGTCCCTGTTACGCAGCATCTGGTTTAAACCCCACGGTTTGTCCGTGTTCCTCACTCATTATTACATTTATGATACAAGTCTGTCGCATAAAACTTCAGATCGGATATCATCCGTTTACAGTTTCTGGTGCCTGTGGCAATACAAAGAATGCAAAGACGCAAATGGGTATTTATGGATGGTTACGAATTGCATCACAGCTATGAATGAAGGGTTGCAGGCTTAGTGCTCATTAGAAATTTGCCCAACCTTTCGGCGTGTGTGCCATCCATGCAGATTCTGTAACAAACATGTTCCTGTGCTCCACAAAAAGTGTACATATAATTTTTTTTTCAGATTTAACTGCTTCAGATTGTGCTGAGACCTACGGCTCAGCAGAGCATCCTCAAAATTGAATTAGAAAAGAAGCTTTCTGTAATCAAAACAACGACTTCAAAAATTATTTCCAAGGCAATCAAAACAAAAATCGATGAAGCACCAATGCTGCCTAAGCTTATGAACCTTTGCTATGTGACCTCTCCAGTATGCAATAAAGTCCTGAATGGTTTTTAAAACTTACTAAACTCATGTTTGGTTTTGAAGGAGGATCTACCAGACTAGGTGATAATGCTAAACATGTATTATTTCGCATAGACAAATTGCGTCCTCTGTGGTTACTTCGCTGTTACCGCCGTGAAAATGTGATATCCCTTTGCCGCTCCTGTCATGCAAAGGCTTTTTAATCTACCGCCTCACAGGTTGCGCTTTTTCGACGTAGTCTCACTCTTTTCATAATAAACACTGTGCAGGTGCGCTCAAGTAAATTCAAGTTTTGGGTGTTGTATTGGTTGCCTTCCATCTACTCGAACTCTTCCTTACTGCGGTACATCTTGGAATGCCACATGGACACTAGCCAAGACCACATGCGTTTTTGCTGTTTGTTTTTCGCGTCAAAATTGTGTTGTCGAGGCGCAATAACAGTGGAAGTCCGCTGATACGTCCCGCGCACTTACGACGACCCGCTTCTTACGACAGGTCAACGCGGTTCCGGCAAACTCCTCATAGAAACAATACATTAAAACCCCGAAGGAATGACCCTCGGGTGGGGGCGGTACGCCGCATACGACGGGCCCTGGCACCGATAAACCGGCGTTTTTCTCATATTTTACACCGCTCAACCGCCTTGTCCCCACCTTCCTTAACTCTGAACCCCCGTTTAATGCTGCTTGATCTGCCAAATTCTAAACGCGCGGCAGAACCTTTGCTGAACAGGCGCAAGCAAGCAGGCGGGTACTCGTGAGCGGTAGTTAACCTGCGATGGTCCCACGCGGCAGCACTACGCAATCGCGCCAACCACGATAAGTCGAAGTTCATGTGGCAAGCGGACCGCGAATTTGGAACTCCCATCGAGCCGCCAACGAACGCGATAACATGTGGGATGCAATCTCGCGGTGATGACCGAACACCGGCTTTTCCCGAACGCTCGATTCGAGATTCTTCCTTTCACGACGCTTTCTGACCCTATATATCTGCTCTCTGCTTATCAGTGTTTTTCCGAGCCAAGTTGTCACTCCACTCATTTCGCTGCTATGGTTTCACAATTCACGCGCATCCACGGCAAGGGTGGAGACACGTATTTGGGTCGGTCACTTGCAGCCGCAGCACTCCACTGTAGCAAGACCGCGCTTGTAATTTTCGCCGCAAAGCAATTTGCTCACCACGTTTGATTCATCTTATCTGTTTCGCGTTACTGGGCTTATGGGAAACAAAAACAGCAATTTTTTCAGCACTTTCAGCTAATAGCGACGGCTCGGAACCGTTCAAATGGCGTCGCCACCCTGTACAAGAACTGTTTTTTTCGCGCCAGCCTTGTATTATCGTTTGTTTCGCTTAGCCTTGGCAGTTTTACACCCGCTTTTACCGTCTCAATTTGCTCACCAGATGGCCCTTATCGCGGTCGCGCAAGGCACGATGAAGGAGAGCTATAAATACCGCCTGGCGGCATGGGTGGTGTGTAGCGTGGGTACATGGCTGGCGGGCTAGCTCGTACTCCGTGAAGAGAAGGGGGCCGAAAATTTTTACAAAACTCGGGTTTTGAGCTAGAGGTTTGCACATCACGCAAGATCGCGATAAACATAGTAGTTTAAATACGTTATGAGCCCACTTTTTGCGTGCGACCGTCTACTGGTGCCGGCAACCCACCCCCCGGACATACGACGTTTCCTCATGGTCACTTTACAGTAGTATACATTTTATTTAAAAATTAAGCAGCCATGTATTTTTTAAATAACATCGCAAATGCCCCGTATATAATTTGGCTTTGCCGCAAATATGCATTATTTTGTCTGTTAAATGCAGAGCATTTCTTTAACTCACGATGTCACCCGGCGTTGTCGGCGCGCCTCGGCGTCCGCAACAGCCGTTCCAGGTGCACCCTCTGCCCCACTCCTCCTCTCCCGCATCACGCTACCCTCCTCGCTCTCAACAACAGGTCCGCACCCCTCCCCCTACACTATATAAAAAAATAATACTTACCGGCGCCTTTTCGATCCCACGACCCTGCGGGCGGAACGCAAGGTACATGGTACTCTACCCACTGCGCCACAAAGCCGACACAGAATGGAAGGCTACGAACGCGCCTTATATCCTTGACTCATTCAAACTACGTCGAGAAGCTGCTGATACAACGCATTCACTACCACCAACTCCCCAAACACTAAACGTTAACGCAATACACCTACCCCCTATGCGACGCATTTACTCGAGTCCCCCTCGCGGGGAGATGGGCCCTTTTTTCCAAACAGAGTTGACAAGCATGAAAAGTTTTTATTTTCCTTTAGCTGTTGGCAATCTTTTGCGTATAAAACCCTCCCGTTAAAATATAGCTTTACTTTTGGTCGGAAATAATTCCAGGGGTAGAGAGGCAGGCATAAACAGAAATAGACAGACCAAAATTAATTTGTTTTAAATAGCCCAAGAAACAATATTATGTTAAAAAGTATTTTATTAAAGGTTGTGCACTGCCGTCTTTATTACCCTCACCCATTAATGAACGCGTCCCTTTCTTTCGTACGTTCTACTTGGAGTCAGCCGCTTACGCTTTATTGCAGTTGGATTGCTAAATTGTCCCGTTTCCACATACGACGAGGATTTCTTGAGAAGGAAAGCGTGTTGAAGCAACCGTATGCTCCTCTATAGGTTTATAACAGACGTCGAAGGCACAAAGGGAAGAGTGACATGCACGGGTGAACTGCGGGCAATCGAATGATTCAGCGTGGGCTATCGACCCACTTACGTGTCGTGCTTTTGTACCGAAACGCTCATGTACGTTGACCACAATTTCGATTAGGGAAGAACAGCGTAGAACTGTGATGGCAGAGCAGAGGAGCACCCCCCTCTATCAAAAGAAGCCCACCAAACAGGAAAGCGGAGGGCTTTTTGCGGGTTTCTTGGTAGGCCATGGCGGCGCGGGGATTGTCTGGCCCGGAACAATATAATTCTCTAATATAAAGAGTATGCTCAATTTTCTACTGTGAATTCCAGAAATGTCTCCATACACATTTCAAAGTGCATAGCGACTCCGTTGCATACAGCCAATAGTAGGTAATGATTTTGGATAGGTGCGCTCGACGCGCTATGCGTACGCTTATGTTTTTAATCACGCACGCATTCAGCTTTGTATTTTTGACGTTTTTTACCGTCTATGCTGCTCGTCACGTCTGAGCTATAGCTAATTCAATCAAGAGGCGGATTGTGGCACATGCAGCTGCCCCAATTAAATAAAACACCCCAGCCTAATGATATCTAGTGGACGCAACTGTTTGCCTGTTCAAATTAATCAAGGTAACTACTCTTGCTTATCTGTAAGCATTCAGAGAAGCGGCACTACGAAGGTGACGCATTCAAGCAGGAAGGGGGTCATGGCGCCTGATTTTGTGAGCACAACAAATAAACAAAAGAAATAATTGCTGGAAAAATTAAAAAGCATTATAAACATCAACAGAATGACACCGCCTTTTTCAATAACTTATTCCTTCTGCGAGAACCTTTGGGAGTGAACGATCTTCTTCAAATATTTAAATTTGCTTAGTGTATTTCGGATTTCTTAATTCCTAATAACCGCCAATTACAAGTCGATGTTTGTAGATATCTAGGTGGGCCTCTATAAAGACTCAATAAAGACTCTATAAGGGCAAAGACAAGACGTCGCAGGTTGTGCCGCGTAATATTCTAACAGTATTTTAGCCGCCACCAGGAACCCAATATCCAAACGTAATCGCATACCAGCACCTGCGCAGCCACAGGAGAGATTGAGAAGGGACGCAAGTTATAACCATGCAAGGAATTTTTTGGAACACCATATAAAAAACAGACGAGGACGGCTAGGCCGAGGTTCCGCATCGCTATAGATTAAATTGACATCTGCCCGAATCGCAGTCGCCGGCTGCCTTGCCTGATGCATTGAGGAAAATTGTATAGGCGGGTGAGAGATAACATTTTGTATTCTTTTTGCTCTTTATCGGCGACAGCAAACAGAGAACTGATTTCGCTGCCGTTACACTCGTTGAATCTCTATTCTACATTGGTTAGTGACGGTGGTTCTTGCAACCAGTTGTTGTCACTTTATCAAAATAAAATGTTTCGTTCCGAGCTTGAAAATTCGCGCTTCCGTTTATGCCATAAGAACAATTATTGACCATCAGAAGAAAAAACAACAAGTACGGGGACACCTATGACATCTTGGCCGGAGAGTTAGACCTGAAGGCTTCAACAAAAAAGTTTTCCGTGATCCAGCTACAAGTTCAATACTTGCCTTTGCGCTTCAATGGACCGAGGTGACCGAAATTCGCACACCTGTGCAATTTTTTTTACAAACTTAGCGAGGAGTTTCTAAAAGATCAGCTCAGCCGTTCGTCTATTGATAATGTCAGCGGTCGTTCAACTAAACATTTCTTGCACAGCCAGGGCTGTGAGCATGCAGAACCTAGCGAATCGTTACTAAATTGTGTCGGTTAAGTCAGAATACTCTTTATAATAAGCTCAAGCTAACACTGTCACCATTACACTTAATGTTTGATGGGCACATTGCCAACTTTGACTGGTATTCTTTCATTCAAGATATAACAAAGCCACTGAACATGAGAAGTTTGTTTACATTTTAGGACAGATTAATGACACGTGTAAGAAAACGAGCTGCTCGGGGAGTCCTTTGAGTGCGTATACCTCTGCACTGCGCCACCTTGGCGAGATCTGTGATTTACGGCAGCCAGCTCAGAAAGCAGTACGAAGCCAGCTACTTGGAGGGACAGCGTCTGGTCAGATGCGTGAGCATCTGCTTAAAGAAAAGCCTCACATTGATCTGATCTGTGGAGCTAAGCAAACATGTGGAACAGACTCGACAAAAATTTGAGGGGTTCTGAACTGAATCATGGGCGCGAAGAATAGTTGTCAAGCCCGCGCGTGACGGTGCGATGCGGTTTTCGCCGTGCTACGGTTACAGGTGAACTGGTAATCAAGTAAATGCAAAAAAATTCTGAGTTGGAAACGCAAAATGTTAGAACTGCGGCAAAGTAAGACACTCCGACTCTGCGCGGTCATGAGGCAAAGGAGAATATCTCGACAACCGGGAGAGCAAGAACAAGTCCCAAGTATTTTTATTAGTATTATTATTCCCGGCATAGCGAAGAAAGGTTTTTAAATCATGTTGGTGTAATACCACAATGAGCATAGTGAGAATGCTTTTGATTGAAGTAATTCCCTTTCTTGCCGGGCACCACATTATAAGCCGGAGTGTTCTATTTGGTGACTACTTTTCTTCACCTGTGTATGTACTCCGTTATACTAAAATGTTAACATAATATTATAATCCTGAGACCCTGTCCAATTCACGGAACTAGTATTTTCATATACTCTTGCAGGTTACGTAGAAAGCGTAGCGCTTTCTTAAAGGTTGGTTCACTTTTCGGCCGGCAAACATTTTTGGGACAAAGCATTAGTACACAACGGAGGCAGAAAAGGGCCAACTGCACAAATAACCGAGCGATAGTATAGGAAGCTTTATGCAGATTGCGGAAAATATCTACGGCTTCTCAAAGCGCCTACAACAAGTAAATAAACGCTGAGAATATCAAAGTAAAATTTTTTGGTGGCTAGTGTATTCAAAGTTAGTATTCGAATTGAAATTGAGTAACTTTTGTTCTTGTTATATTTCGATATAATTCGAACAAGGGGCCTTCAAAATACAAAACAAGCGCGCAAACCATTGATCATTGGAAGCTAGGATACTGTAGCTGCCTGCGGTTGGGCACACTTTGTTGTAGCATTTTACTCGGAAAGTTGAGTTAGGTAGCTGTGTTGTCGCGTGCAGGATTTCTTTGTCTTGTAGCTGCAGAACTAACACTTAGCAGAATAGCAATAAATATTTTCGATTGTATCGGTTTTCAAGACCTTCAGCCGAAGTCTCATAGGAAGAAGGAGAAACACGCAGATGGAAATCAAAGATTGTAGCATAAGAAGACAAAGCTGCCGAGCACTATCTTGCCATCCCAAAGATATCACGATGGTAGCTGCAATGTAGGAGCACCATGCAACAGTGCGAGAAATGGGCGTGGTACATTCCTCCTGCCACAATTTTTCTTCAAATTTTTACAGGGTCGATTAAGCGGTGATGTATTCTCAAGTATGCACACATTAGCGGGAGTTGTGTGAAACGTAGACACCCTCTGAAATGGGGTGCTGAGCGGGAGCTTCAGCTTTTACCCGTTATGAAGAGAACCAAACCAGCTCCAAAATACAATAAGGAAGGACTTACAAAAACTGGTTCCTATAGAAATGCGAGAGCGGACCAGCAAATGTGGCAGAAACAAAACTAAGGGCCGATACAAAAGCCAATGAGGTAAAGATAGTCAGGATGAGTCCGGACTTTTTGTACTGAAAATAAAAAGGCCCCAACAGCATGGCCTGAGAAAAGCAAACACGAACGCTGACTTTTTTTACTCTGGTGTTACGAGAGATTTCCGAGCATTGTCCGTTCAAGTCAACCAATCCAAAATCGCACCTCTATAAGCGTGTGCAAAGTAATGCAAAGAAGGCAGGGTGCTACCCTTTGCCGAGCCTAGTGAGACAAACAATACCAGCATAAGCGTTCCAAAATTTAATCGAACTGTTGCCGTACTGCAACAGAATGAGAGCAGCTTACGGTATACAGTTTTACTTGTATAATTACACAGGCGTTACAAAAATAAAACTTTGGTGATGAAGGATTTATAGAAAATGGCGTGTCATATGCGCCATAAAAAAATTCTTGAGACGCAAACACCAATTATCTATATGACTCTTAAACTCCTAAATTCCGTGTAGCAAAAATGCGCCAATTGACGTTCGCGCGCCGAAAACACTTTTCCACCAAAAGGTGCAAAGAGAAGTAAAACAGACAACATAGAACTAAAGCCAGGCTCTCGTGGCCTCACGGACGAGCGGAAGTCCTCACTTATAGCGCGCCCAATCCAGCTGTCTGTTTTCTTGTGTTCGTCGGAGCAGTTGAAGTGACTCACACCGTGTATTGGGATAGAAAATTCTGAAATGTCCGCTGTACGGTTTTTTTTGGTGGAAATGCGCGGTAAACTACGCTAGAACCTCATCTAGGCGCAGGAGATGGATATAAACACTAGGTCATCTGTTAAAACCTACACATACCAGTCACATGAGCCTAGAAATTTTTCTTGTTACTATGTAAGCACCCTACAAGAAAACACTAATAAACTGCCGAGAGGGCATCTCTATAAAATTCAGGCAAGCTACCAACATTCCTATGGCTTATGAATTATCGAGAACAAATATTCTACGAATACTTGTGCATTTCAGTTGTTCACGCAGTCAACAATAAATCTGGGATTACCCGCGTGCATGCAGGCTTCTGCTGTTTTTTGCGCTTGCGTTTTCCTCACTGTAAGTGCGTTCGTTATTGCCGTTTTATGGTGGAACAGAATTTTCTGCCACCTACCTGTTTTCAGTGCAGATGGCTGCTTCAACACAAGCGTCTGCGCAGGATAATTTTTACCTTTAAATTTTGATGGCGGGAGGCATATGAGCGGCCACAGTGCGCTAATGATGAGAAGCACAGGTCTGCTCATGTTTTTCTAGTTGCCGTTCCGAAATTCCGATTTTAACTGATGAATTATTTGTATGTTCCGTGTTCTGTATCACCTGACTGAAGTTCAAGTAAGACATCCAGTAGTAAGTGAAAAACAAGAGATGCAAGTTTTTTTTTATTTAGATTTCGCGATGAGCAGCAAATTTGTTTACGCCAGCATTGCTAACAAAACAAGAAGTAGGATCAGCGGGGCATTTATATCTCACACTGATTTGTGCTTATATTGTAACACTGCCACAATGTTCCGCTGGAGTGGTACTGACATATTTCACCTTTGAGATTAATCAATGCGAACCTTCAAATTTAATTGTTCGGGGTAAGGCTTAGAAGATATTGGTTTTGTCATTACAAAACACCTTAAAGTTAACTCAGAATGCTTGGGAATTTTTTTTTTGTTTTTTTTGCTAGTTCTAGTATTGACTTACAAATTGAAATTGTTAATTTTTTATAAACTATCCACATTCTGAAAACGAGCTATTTCTTTGTTTTATAGCAATCATCCTTCTTATTTAGCCTGTGCTTCGGGCCTTTTACTAAACTAACATTGCCCGTGTACGCAAGCGCTTCAACTGTTTGAGAAATTCCACTTCATCCTATAAGCAGAGTACTTAAAAATTAAAAAACTAATAATTTGTATGACAAACATAAATTATCCTGTTAGTTGTTAATGACTCTATTTTATATTCAATGTGCTCGTAGTAGTTTACGGGCGAGAAGCGGAGAAATGTGTGAGGAAGTTTTCCTCTACTAGATCATAATATTTAGGCATAAGTGATTTGCTGATGACATCTACGGTTACGCAATAAAGGGACACTGAAGTGAGATGTAAACCTTGCGGGATTACCAGCGCAAATTGTAGTCTCGAGCCTCTAGGCCATGTTTCAGCCACTCTCGCTGCGTTTGCGCGATTTTATTGAGAAGAAAAATCAATTCGGAAATGTTGTTCTCCTTTCTCCATCCTGCTTGCCGATTTCCTATGACAATTCGTATTACTTCAAAGCAAGATGGCGTGGCTTGACTGCGCTACTGCAGGGCTCGACAACCCTCCGACATAACCAATCGGCCCAGGGTTTAGTCGGCCAGCGGCGGGCGGGTCATCGCAATTCCTTCACTCATTTGAAACTGAGCTCCGGTAGGTTTGGGCCAGGAAGAATGTGCCTTATTTTGTTACTTTGTAGAGTGTATCAATCAATCTTTAAGTACAACTTTCTCCACACCAACGTACATGCGACGCTTCGCTGACTGGTACGCTAGTAGAAACATCTAAGGCCAATTGATGGCGGTAGAAGAGTCGGCAAAGTCAATATAGCTAATAAGGAAATAAAATCACGTTTATCGGACAGCGCAAAAGCAGGGTGCGGGAAGCGTTTTTGCTCTAGGTAGACTAGCATAGCAGTCACGAGCACGACTACACATCTGTGAATGCACTTCCTTCTGAGAATGCAGTAGCTAGGCATAAAATGTGGGAATTTGGGGGACGGTTACTGCACGACCGCTATACAAGAAAAAAAAAATCTGTGCTGTTTGAAATGCTAAAATTACCGGCCGCGTTGGCTCACTGGTTAAGGCGTTGCGCTGCTGAGCACGAGGTCGCCGGTTCCATTCCCGGCCGCGGCGGCCGCTTTTCTGATGGAGGCGAAAAGCAAAAACGCCCGTGTGTACGACATTTCGGCGCACGTTAAAGATCCCCAGGTGGTCAAATTAATGCGAAGTCCTCCATTACGGCACTCGTCATCGCCTGCGTTGCGTCGACGCGTTGAACCCTACAATCAACCAGTGAAATGCACAAAATAAATTAAAAAGTAAAGTGGGTATGCATTATATACTTTATATTTCTGTCCAAGCCAACTCTGGCGAATGGCCAGAGTTGGCCATTCACCAGACCGAAACTTGGCCAAACAGACAGACCGAAACTTCTGGGCTTAAGTAGCCCAAGAAAGACTATCCTCTTTAAAATAGGAGCTTGACAAATTCACATCGGTGTCCCAATAAAGTGACCGCCAATAGGTGGCGATTTCAACCGCGCTATTGCTATCTAGGAGCTATGTTCTTTTCTTGCTTGCATTCGAAGTCTTGCAGCGATTCAACAGAGCTTGCAGTAAAGAAAAAAAAAAGATTCAACGAGCTTTGACGTAACTGCTTTGCTTCTGACGTAGCCTCTATGGGGCAGCTGGTGCTGAATACTACAGCGCCGCCTTTGGCGTGTTCCATCGAATGCTGCAGAAAATCAGTGTTTTCGGCTATGGGGGAAGCCGTGGGTGGTTACGGTAGCTCAGCCGGTGTCTAGGAGAGTAACACTCCGGCATGGCGTATCTTTGTAAGGGCGAATGCCGATCGTCGCCATCCGTCACACAAAGGGCTGGTAGTGTGACTAAAGAAGTTGCTGGGGATCGCCGTTGGCGCGGCCTCATATTGCGGTGACCTAATAACTGCAGTGATACTAAGTCTTTTTTGCGAAAACGGACGTGCCATTGCGAGTACGACCGACGTGAAAAGCAGTGCCACGTATCTACTAGTAGGTGGAGCATGCGTGACTCCTGATAACATTAAAAAGACGACTAACTTCTTAGTGGAGCCAATGGCTGCGCGTACATCCGAGCGAAGCGCCCTGACAGGCGCCTCTAGGTTGTTTTGTTCGAGCTTATCGGCTCCCAGCATCCACAGAGCTTTGATTTGCGAGGAAAGGGTCAACACGCATTAGGATGTAGCCATCAGAAAATTTTCAAAATGCCGGAGTGTGTTTTTGATAACCAAACTTTCACTTAAAAATATAAATCTGATAATAAAAGTAGTTAATAAATTAGGTCGCGTCCTATTCGTGAGCACGCTATCGTAAACATGACCGCCGTTTCCAAAGCACTACCACAATACAAAACGTATACACGTTATTCTGATCTGTAGTCCTTATATATCAACGTTACTGCTTCAGTTTACTTTAATATACATTTTAACTCGATAGAGACCGTAAACTCAATAACACCTAATTGACGCGCCAAGCATTTGGCGTGTCAAGTAGGTGTTCTTCAACCGCTGAGTAGGTGTTCTTGAAACCCACTTCAACCGCTCAGCCAGCATTCGCCTTTCCCCGAAAAATGGGAATGCTGCCTGAGTGGTTCAAGTGGGGATAATGACGATGGTAACTCACAAAATGTTCTCAAATGTCGAATCTGCAATTGTACACGCCGTGTCGCAAAAGGTTAAGCGTTACGACACGATACATTTACTCCGAAACCAAGGGAGTGTATTGAGACGTTGGTTTTGCATTTTGACTCTGTTTTTTAGGCAATGAAGCTGATTGAATAGAGTGAGACTGGTCACAGCGGTTTTTAATCACCGTTGCAGGGAAAAAAGAAACGCCTTCTGCACTTTTGAGGCTTTGATTCTGGGCATGCGACTTTGCGGCTGCGCAGTGTAGAACCACTTCAGCGATAGAGCGACTGTTTGAGTGGGTTTCTTAATGTTTACCTTCTACAGAAAAGTAAAACGAAGACAATTGTTATGTTTACGAACCTTTTTTAATT
This sequence comes from Haemaphysalis longicornis, assembly GCA_013339765.2. NCBI lineage: Eukaryota > Metazoa > Arthropoda > Arachnida > Ixodida > Ixodidae > Haemaphysalis > Haemaphysalis longicornis. The sequence continues at coordinate 16,264 of JABSTR010003810.1, read as the reverse complement.
GAATAATACCGCCCGGCCATTAGATTATGGTTCGTTAGTTATAGCCTGTTTACCTATATTGTCTTGGTTTGACGCCGGCAGAGCCGACTTGGGCGCGAGGGCCGTGAACAGAATCCTGTGACATATAGCCGTCAGCATTTAAACCAGCGTTCGTCTGTGTGCCTGCGTTGTTCTTGGCCCATTAATAACGCAAGTGGTGAGCCTCCTAGGGTAGAGACAAGCACATGACTTGCGCATACCAGACGACGGTTCGTTATACACAGTAGGGGTTGGGTTTACACGGAAAGCACAGCCAGCAGTTTGTAGTTACACAATATAGTCTGGTAGTTCGGAATGTCCGAGAGCAATGCCCGATAGCGAGTGAGCTCACGTTCCATCGCGGTGTGCTTCTAGCGGATCCAACAGCAGAAACAGTAGCGCCCAACATCCACCCTGGAGTGTCAACAGTGGGCGCACCAGCACCAGCGCACCAGCACGAGGTCGCGGGTTCGATTCCCGGCCGCGGCAACCGCTTTTCTGATGGAGGCGAAAAGCAAGAACGCCCGTGTGTACGAGATTTAGGCGCACGTTAAAGATCCCCGGATGGTCGAAATTATTCCCGAGCCCTCCACTACGGTGCGCCTCATCGCCTGCGTTGCGTCGGTGCGTTAAACCCTACAATCAATCAATCAAACCTCGATGACGGCGCGCAGAGGCACTTTCCAGCCTTAGCGGAGGGTGGCTACGGTTTTGTTCAATGTGCTCCAACGGGGCTGTTTCCAAGTAACCGCACCCTTTTCCGCCATTTGACTTCCAGCCGCAGTTGTTCGAGCTGATGATGATGATGATGATAACGTCCTCAAATAATTTGGCGCGTACCCACAACGGGCGATTGGCCAGGGCTAAATCAGTTGTTGAAATACAGGGGGACCTAAAAATACTAAATTATTTCCGGAAAGAGGCCGAAAAGGAAACTTATTCATGAATAAAACTCGAATTAGCCATTTATTCGCACCCTTCAGCAATTCAAACGACCTAAAGCAGAAGGAAATTTTTGAAAGCAATTGTATATATCCCTTTTTGCAAACCCCACATTCGATGTGCCAATAGATAATATAAGTGGAATCGAAATAGTCAACCACAAACGCTCAATCATGTCCTTCAAAAGCAGTTGTGTAGCTGTTGAGAAACTGCGGCAGTCGAGAAAAAACGTTCGATTGTTTTAGGGACCTGGCACCGCACACATAGTTCTGTAGGTGAAAGTACCGATCTGAACCAATGAAAATTAAGCCTTGGAACCCTGCTGCGCAGCGTGGTGAAGGTCACATCACATTTGCCGAGAACCACAAAAAATAACAATCCACCCGAACTTTAGCTGTTGATACTCTTCAAATGATAAAAGTGAGTCTGAAAGAGTAGCGCATCAATGCCAATATCGTCTTAATCTTCAAGTAAAAAAAAGAGCCTGATTAGGTATTCCGAATTGAATGGGAGCTGTCAGAGCGAGATTAGCTAAATCGTCCCCTAGCTTGTTCCCCTGATGTCCGTATGGCCAGGGACTCGACAAGCGTAGCTACTCCCCGTGCCTAAGAACAAAAAATAAGTTTACGGTACAATGGTCGGTCGGAAGAGGACGTTAATGTCGATATAACTGCCATCGAATCAGATAATATGATGATTTTGATACCTGCTGTGGTAGTTCGCTTAGAGCGAGAGCTATTGCCAAACATTCTGGCATAAAAATGGGCGTCTAATCCGGGATTCATAGCTTCCACGATAACCAACGCGCACTCCCTCTTCATTTTCATTGTCGCTGAAGTTCACGCTGGCTCTATATGCATGGACAATCGCTCTTTGGCCATTCAACACACACATATCGCATTCAGTGGGAAATTGTCTCGTACTTAAAAGAATAGCTTTCGTCTGTTTCATTTTTATAACTAACGAGTTTGCTTCATTCCAAACCTTAACTTTACCGAGAACCCTGTTGATAATAGGAACAAAGTTTGGTTAAAGCTAGCTGTGAAAAACAAACTTGCATTGCCTGCATACAATACAAAACTTCGACTTGCTATCAGTCGAATCAAGGTCATTTATGTATACAATAAAACGAAATGGCACTTAAATACTACCCTGTGGCCCACCAGCCGTAATAGTTTGAAATGAAGACGTATGTTGCCCTAATTTAAAGCATTGTAGACGGTGACGTAGGTAAAATTTCAGTAGGTCAAGTGGAATGCCTCGTATGCCATAAAGTTTAAAGTCCCCATTTTTTAATTAAAGTAGCAGGGTTAATGTAATCGAAAGTGTTCGAAAAATATATAAAATACCAACACATAATTCGTTGTTATCAAAAGCGCTTAGAATGCCTTCTTTAGGACGATAGAGCTATTCAGTAGATTTACCTCGCAAAAAATTATGTTGATTGTGGATAACAATTTAAACCGGTAGCAAAATTTAACTTGCCTTTTTTCAAGAATCTTCTCTAAAGCTTTTGCTAAAACCGCTGATATAAAAATCGGTCTGTAACTCGGCAAGATATTTTTATCTGAACTTTTATATAAAACAGTTACATTAGATTTTGGTAAATGCCTTAAAAAAGGTTCAATTAGCAAGGCAAGGTTATAAATATTTGTTAACCAGAAGCTAGTACAGTGAGGACAAACTTTTATGATGCTATTTAAGTGTCATCGTATTCGCAAAACCTGTTGTTTTTAAATAAAAAAAATGTTGCAGACCTCGGTGTCACCAGTTGATTCCAAAAATATACTATTGTTCATCAGAGCGTGTTGTTGGGCTAGTTGGAACTGCATTTCAAGGGTAGAAAAACTGCGCGTAAAAGATAAGACAATAAGGAAGAGACAGGACGGGCGCAAGAAGTGACACGACTGCGCCCATCCTGTCTCTTTATTGTCTGGTGCTTTTACGCGCAGTTTTTCTACCCTTTATATAAACTTGTTGTTTCTTCCTACAGTATTGTAAGAAATGTCGGAATTCAAACCGGTATTTATAGTATCTTTGAAAAGCGTATTAAAATTTTCCTGAGGTTCCACCCCCTCAACTAGTTCACCCTCAAAACTAAGATGTGGAACACTTTATACAGAACGGGTCCGGCTTCATTTTCTATTACCTTTTTTTCCGTAGGTGTGCGGTAGCGTCGGAGAATTCCTTAGAAACTCATTATGGAGAAATTGTCTTTTTCCGTTTTTCACAAAAGTCGTTACTGTACTTGCAATATGATTTAAAGCTTGCTAGATCAGCGACGGACTTTGCATAAATTTATTATATGCATAGGTGGTTTTTGTTTCTTATAATTTTAAGAAATTTTCGATTTATCCATCGCTTAGGACTTTGACTTTATTACTCTTTTCTCGGGAAAGTGGTAATGGGATATCAGTTCACAGCAAATAAATTCTCCGTACGCCTCGGCAGTATTTTCGGAACAGAAGATGTTATACCAGTGTTGATTTCAAAGCGCAGAGAAAATGGACTGTAGAGTCCCAGGTTTTTGGGCTGTATTATATGCTAGGAATTTGAGCTGTTTAAACCTGCGTGGCACATTTCGCAAGCACAAAAATGGGGAAGTGATGCCTGATTGCACTGTTCAGTACAGCTCAAAATAGGTTACTGACGTTTCAGTTAGAGCTACATACATCAATAAGTGTGGCCGTCTGCATCGTAACGCCTGTAGCCGTCTCTGTCAGATTAAAAGCGCCATTCGATTCCACCGTTACTAAGAAAGCTTCCTAAGCAGCAGATCGTTTCAGAAAGTCGATGTTGCATTTGCCCCCAAGAAATTAATTAGACTTGTTCAAGTACACGAGGAAGCAGCCCAGAAATACAATAAATATATTTACACCGGCATCAGGGGGTAGGTACGCTACGGAATGAATAGAATTATTTGATATGTTGGTAAAGCATTGAACTGCGTTAGATATCAAAAAAATTTGAAACGATGTCCGGATAAAAAATGTTGTTAGGCAAGTATACAACAAACCTATATTTCTACGAGATCTATTCACAAAAATGAGCTTCAATATCTGTCACGCTTGTAAATTTCGCAAATACACGTATATTATATATCTGCCAACACTACAGCATCGAAATCGAAAGTAAACTCGTCCAGATATACCGTATTTAGTCGCGTAATGATCGCACATTTTTTTCCAAAATAATTATGCAAAATTAGGGGTGTGATCATTACGAGAAATAAAGTTTTCGGGAAAACGTTTCTGCGCAGAAAACGGAAGTTGTAGGTCGCAATGTTAACGATACGCCTCATGAACATAATAAACATCACAAATAAAAACATAATAAAAACTCCACTCACCACCGAATGAGACCGATGAATGCAAAATGCAGTGTTTTCTTTGCGGAACGCGTCGGAAATACGGAATTACGGACCGCGCCAGTAACAGTCTGCTTTGTGTTGAGACCATATCGACCAATGAGTGGCTGCTGCTGTCACAGTGTGTGACATCAAGACACTGCTATCGACACAGCAAGCCGAGCGCATTTTTTATATGTTTTGTGAGTACGTTATGCGCATTTAGTGAGAGTTTCTCCCGCACCAATAATGAACTCACGCTTTCCGATATCACCAATATTATCAAGCCGCGGCAATAACATAGCCATGTCCGCTTTGAAAAAGGAGGAAACTAACGCAAGCACGACCATCGTCGTCTAGACTTGGCACACATACGACATACGGCTGCGGCATGTTCAGGGTGCGATCATTGCGCGGAAAATAAAAAAAGGCATATTTTGACGACGAACTTCACGGGTGCGACCATTACGCGAGTGTTATCATTATGCGAGTAAATACGGTACTGATAACTCTTCTTCCTTGTGTCTCGCGAACGAAAGTAAAGGTGTAGGCAAGCAAATCACACATCGCGGATGAGTTCAGCGATGTGGCTAACATCACGCGAGGACGCGGTCACCTTTCAAAATAGACTGCTCATTCAGCAAAATCCGGACCATTTTACATAATTTTTTTTACGTCCTACACGCTTCGAAAGTCCACAAGAGAAGATTTTTCACCTTTTCACTCATAGGACTTCCTACCCTGTGTCCAAGCTAAACACAAGTTTTTCGCCTTTTTTGCCCAATCGCCATGCCGGGCAACTGTTTCATCGCAGGACAAATGGGGTCGTTGACTAACACAGGTTTGCTAGAGTCGTAGCCAAAGTCACACGTGGAAACGTTTGTTTTCTTGCCCTCTCTAGCGCGGTGTCACGGTCTGAACGACATTTGAACTGTACGACAATGTTTGAAGCGACATTCGGGCTTTTCGCTAGGAAGTGGTGGCAGATCTCTTTGAGGGTATCATCAATGTTTCCATCGTCAGCGAACGGTAAACCCCTCACTTCAAGGTTCAGGTTCAGGATCACTCCTCAGGTTCAGGTTCCCTGGCTATTGCTTAAGGGCAGAGAAGCGTCGCTCACGTTGAAACTTGATATGTTGCCGGGCTTCGCAGTCCAAAAGTAGTTTTCCTTTTTTTGTTTTTTGCTTAAGAGATTTGTATTGCTTTTCTAGCTCATTTAGTTCCTGCTACTTTTTCAAATTGCTCGTTGAAGTCCTTCTTTATTTACGTTCGCGGATTTTATCGCGTTATTCACGTTCCATCTTTGCATTTCTTTTCTCAGGTCATGTGGAAACCCAACAAGCTCAGCCATAGAACGTCACAAAAAGTGGTTTACAGCCAAAACAGCGCTCACAACTAGGCAGCAGTCACGACAGCAAGTCTAAAGATGTTTTCGGTTGAGAAATAAATTGTAGAAAACACTGAACCTGGATTGATAGCAGGCGTAGCGATTACGTCAATTGACGGTGCTGCCTCCGGCCTGCCAAGTGACGGTAGCTCTGGAGCAGAGCCGTGTTTATAGTGCTTGCTTCCATGGCGAATGGGATGCCGGTAACTTGGTTGCGTTGTCGCCGACTTTCCTTTCCCGAATCAGACAGCAACTGCCATCGCTTGAAGACGAAACAGTCTCCTCGCAAAGGAAGAGTTTGAAGAAGCTACTAATATAGCAGATGTAGCGATTACGTCGATTGTCGTGTTGCCTCTGCCTTGCCTTGCAACGTCAATGATTTTGCAGGATAGTGGCGCGAGCCTTTTTATAAGGAGCGTCTACTTCCTTCCTTCCTAATGGACAGTTTTGTTGCTTAACATAATACAATTGTGTGGTACTTATTCAGTGTGTGCCTCCAGCATGGTACTCCTGCTTGTGCCAAGACAATAAACCAATGAGCGTAGTTTATCGGCACTAGGTAGCCTGAGGAGGTTCCGTTGCTTTTATCCGTTATTACCAGCTGTAAGGCGCTTGAGTGCACAAAAAATATTATAACCACCGCTGGCAATGACGAGGTTAGGAGCCTGAAGTGGACGCTCACTTTAAACGGCAAATGGGCAGTGACGCCTCAGTTTTATATATGAGTACCTTTGATCGCACATTGATACTTCGTACAGTGATACTTCCGCACATACAAAAGCCTACGAAATTTTAAATGTCGCCTCACTTCCGCCGTGAACATTATTGTTCAACTGCTGGTTGTTGAGGCGTTGGTTGCTTCCGTGTGCGCGGGTGCACCGGCATGCTGAAGTTATGTTAGCCGCCGAAGCTGCTGATTTGTTTCCGAAGCACATAGGCTTCCTCTGTTAGGTGATGTAGGCAAAACTTTCCTGATATTACACAAGATCACAACCTTCCTAATGCAATCACAAAATTCAGCCTTTAGACAGGAATCGTCAAGACACCGACGCCAAAGAGTACAAAGAGCACGTCGAGTGCAGCGAGATGTAAGACCCCACGAAAAATGGAATTTCTTTTTGTGGAAAAGATGACAGAAATTCAAAGGCGAATATTATAGGCAGCAAAGAACATTAGAAATCTAAAAATAAAAGCAGCCACTCAAGCGTATTTAGCCATAAAAAACGAACCCCGAAAGCTCGCGGTACTGAGTTGCACTGGTCAAAAATCTTAACTTGTTTTAAAGAACCCTTGCAGGCACTGAATATGTAGTTATCAAAATAAGTAGAGTGCCTTCAGGGGCCCCTGGATAGTGAATTGCTGCAACGAAGCCGCTGCTGCACTTGTAGCGAACTGAAACGATTGTTACTAAATTTGTCTTTACTGTGAATACCGAATACTATTCTAGAACGTTCCCTGGGAGACTGAGTAACGCCATCGTGCTCGAGAAATGAGCGTTAGGTGCTTTCTTGCTAACAAAAGAGCTTGCCCACTTTCTGCAGCAGAATTTTGAAATTTGGAAAAAAGGTGCGCACAAGTTTACGCTCAATGTGTGCTCCTATAGTTGTCACTTTCAGTGGAGGTAGGGGTATCTAATATTGTCATCACAATCTTGTATGTTCTGAAATAGTAAGCCACTCTAAAGTTCTGAACGGTTAGAAGGCATAGCTCAGGCTTTTCCGAAAACAGATAATAAATGTTTTTCGAAATAGTGATGCCGTAGAATATCAATCGGGCACGATGTTTCAGTTGAGGCTTGTTATGAGCTCATATTTCTGTGAAGCAAGTAAAAACCACTTAATATTATAACGAGGAGATGCGGAGCCAGAATGAATGTATTTCTCAAAACGTTTCCGTTAACATATTGCGCTTGTATACGCCCAAATTCTTTCCCCTTTAGTACAACTCATTACCTTCTTCCTTCTAATCAATGCTAAATGTTAATCAGCCAAGCCAACGCACGAACTGTATAAGGGAGAATTTGAGGTAATCAGAAGACCCTGCTCGTTTGAGTTTAGCCGTCAGCAAAAACACATGAATCGAAAACAGCGATCGCGTCGTGCTCTCGCCTGAATCATATAAAAGTTTACAGCTGGAAAATGTGTAAAGGTACTCACATGATTATAACCAGCGTTGCAACGATAAAAAAGACAGTTGGACCCTTCATGGCTTTCTAAAAACCGTTGGAGAATAATATAAGCGGAAGCGAGCTACTGGAAATTCGCAGTTTCAGACACTCGAGCTAATATATATAGCCAGGTCTCAAAAGAAAACATACCGCCGAAACTGCTGGGAATTGAGGTTTTTTCCAGGCAAGAATAAAATAGCATATGTTGCACAGTCCAAGTAAGTTATATCATCCTTCATATAACGTAGTTCCAATGTTAGGTGGTTGCAACATTGCTCTTCGCGTTAGATGAAAACTATTGTTAGCTCGGACTTGTTTTTTCCGTAATACCTGCCGTGCCACCTTACCAAGACTAAAAATAATAATGAGAAAAAAGCCCAAGTGTTTCCAGCAAAACAATGATCCGTAATGTTCTTCGCTCCGATTTTAAGCCCAAAAGGTGCAAATACACCAAACGGGCAGCTGTACCAATTGCAGAATTTTTAAACGCCGCGCATGGCTTATGAACGGGTGTTGATGCAGCCTGGCGAAACATGTACGCCAACGTTGTTGCATCGCGAATCTGAACCGCGTAAATATAGTGGGTCATCGTGCGATGAAGCATGAGCGTAAGGTATTGAAACATAACGATAGAAAACGCGGACAATAATACGTTACTGAACCATCCCTTGTATCCAAAAATAAATAAATAGCTTTATTCAGCGGAGCGCAACAGCGACTGCAATGAGGGTGAGTTGATGATAAACAGGAGACTCGTGTACTTTCTAGAGTACAAAGGTTTTCTCGAGGGCTGCAAGGCTTGCTTGAGGGGGGGGGGGCGATCTAGAAATGACCAAATTGTCGCTCCTGAATCATGTATCAAGGAAGCTTTCATTACCAAACAGTTTTGCGCAACGGTGTTTTTTGACCTGGACAAGGCCTATGACACCGCCTGGCGCTACGGCATCCTCAGTGACCTGAAGTCTTTCGGTGTTTCGGGCCGTATGCTCAACACTCTTGCTAGTTATTTGTCCGAAAGAACGTTTCGCGTGAGAGTTGATAATGTGCTGTCAAGGAGTTATTTGCAAGAAAACGGCGTGCCGCAAGGTACTCTCCTGGTAAGGCATTAGCACCTACCATTTGTTACTCTATGTATGTAGACGACGTGCAGATGTCTTTTAAATCCTGTAATAGGTCAATCTGTGAACGTCAGGGCCAGCTTTGTGTTAAATAACTTGCCAGCTGGGCAGACAAGAATGTTTTTAAACTCAATCCAGAGAAACGTTTTTGCATTGGGTCCTCCAGGAAGCACGGAATTCATCCGAGCCCAGATATTACTCCTAATAGCGTTTCAGTCCCTGTAAAAAGGCGCTCAAGTTTTAGGCGTAATAATCGATAACAAGCTAACATTTCTTCCACGCTTGAAACATCTTAAGCAAAAATGCTTAAAAACTATGTATATTCTCAAAGTTCTCTCTCACCAGTCGTATGGTGCAGACAAGCAACTCCTCCTGCGTGTTTATAGCGCCCTAGTGGGATCTTCCTTGGACTACGGCAGTGTTGTATATGGGTGCGCAACAAAAACGGCACTAGAAATGCTGGAACCGGTGCTTTAGGGCTACGTCTCGCATGTGGCCCTTTACGCACTAGCCCTGTTCAAAGTCTCTATGTAGAATGCAATAAATGGTCTCTAGATCACCAGAGGGTGTACATGGACGTTTTGTATGCCTCACAAATTATGTATATGACAAACCATCCTTTTACTCCGACCATTAATGATGCATGCTCACAGCAACCCTTTTTAAATCGTCCATCAATCTTTATGCCGTTTCCTCTAAGAGTGCGAGAAGAAGCTTCTGAGCTACAAGTCTCGTTTTCAGGCATCCACAACACACCCATAATTGATTCCATTCCACCATGGCATCTCCACCCTGTGTCACGTGACCTGTCTTTTACGCAATTTAACAAGAACAGGTCACCAAGAATAGCGATTCTGCAGCATGTCTTGCTTGTGCAGGATAAGTACCCTTGTGCAGAGTTTTACAGTGACGCGTCCAAGGCTGCAAGTGCTGTGGCTTGTGCTGCGCATGGGCTAAATGTTCAAGTCAGGAAAACAATGAACCTTGTAGCAGTATATTCACAGTGCAAGCCTACGGTATTTTAGTGGTACTAAATCATATGGTCCAACTTCAAATCTTAAAATCCATCGTGTACACGGACTTTCTTGGCGTTGTACAAGCACTTGCATAAGGAAAGCGTTCTAAAAACTTTGTCATCAATCATGTTTTTAAGGCTATCATATCTGCATATGCATCAAATCTTGAAATAACTTTCTGTTGGGTTCCAGGGCACTCTGGAATTGCAGAGAACGAAACCGCAGATCAAATGGCCGCTGTAGCTACACTCTTGAATACAGTGGACTTAGCAATAGAGCCATACACAGACATGAAGCCGCACATCAGACAGAAACTTCGCAACAGATGGAAAACACACTAGTGTGAACAGAGAGATAACAAGTTACACGTTATAAAACCAAGCTTGGGACCATAAACCACTTACACACGCAACAGACACACGGAAGTCGCTTTCGCTAGGCTACCGATAGGGCACACCCTTGCAACGCACTGGTATCTGCTCACACGATCTTCAAGACCCCAGTGCAGCAGATGCGGAGAGGCCCTTTTCGTAGTTCACATACTCATTCAATACAAAGAACTTCACACAACACGACGCAAGCACTTCCCACAGCTATAGAGACTACATGTCCCACTACACCCACAGTTTTTCCTGTGTGACGATCCCATGATTTCTATCAAGTGCGTTTTTAAATATTTAGAATTTAAATTTTTAGACCTAATTTTATACCACGCGTTCACTCCCTCGCCCTATACACCAGCCATGCTCATTGTCATTTTCTGATTTTACTTTTGTTTTTTGCTGAAATATGTTACTGCTCACGGTTTAACCTTTCATATATAGCCACTCGTTTGGCGCTCTTTGCCCCAGTTGGCCTTGCGCCACTAACATCCAACCATCATCGTAAGGGTGAGTTTGGTCTGTGCTTCTGATGAGCTTTTTGCATGCGAGAGCATGAAAAAATCATGCGCTTCATCTAGAGAAGAAAAAATATATTTATTTTTCAGAATGTCATTGCAATGAAGGTGTTTTAAACCCAGAGCCCGAATGAGCGTGTATTCTCCCCTCTTTGTACAGTGTCTTTACCACTGGTTTTCACTTGAAAAAAATCCCGCCATCTCCACGAAGTGAATGATGATGAGTGGGGCGAAGCTAAAATGCTTATCTTTACAACCGTGAAACATTCGCCCGCACATGATATAAAGACTCGAAACGTCAAGCTTACCACCGCAACGTTGACAAGACCGTCGACGACGTCGATGTTTGTGGTGATTATGTAGGGCTTGTTTGGGACGATGAGAATCTCCATGGGAAGTTGACGAATCCGTTGTGTGACATTTTAGCCACCTTGGCCGTCGCCTTCTGCAGACCGTCTTGTGTCGCGTACCCCCGGTACGTGTCTTGAGCTCGCAGGCGATGAACGACAACTTCTTCTTCTTCCTCTCCTCCTGTTACGTAGCAGCGAACGCGTTGAACGTTTTGGCCTCTTCGCCTGATCTTTGGTTTGCCAATCCCTGGGGGGATACTGCCACAATCATCATTAATGTGCCGCATACAGCAGCAACGATGGACGGGACAGGCCCGAGCAAGAGAAGCGTTATGGAAACCCCCAGAAAACAGTTACTAGGTGTTCGGGGGAGGAGCAGAAGCTTATCGAGTGAAGAAAGTTTTAAACCTATTCTTCAGTCATGTATTATGTAGCCAGAAGCGTTAAACTCATTTTCACAGCTTGTGCTTGTTTCAGCAATGCACGGAACGTCTTCAGCGAGGATAGCAAAGAGTTGAAACTTCTCGCTGTGAGAGTATTTCTCTTCAATTTTTTATTACCTTTTTATTTTTTGCACCTTTATTTTGTTTTATAATTCATGTATTTATTTATTTATTTATTTATTTATTTATTTATTCGTTTATTTATTTATTTGTTTGTTTGTGTGTTTGTTTGTTTGTTTGGGAGTGCCCGCCTACAGCACTCTGCCATCATGCTGTAGTACCTTGCAAGTGTAGGGCGATGCACAGAAGAAACAAAGAGTTATGGAGACTGGTTGCGAAGTGCAGTAAACTAGCAAGTACACTGTAAACGCAAACTAGCCGGAAATGGAGTTTTAATCAAGTAATGTGCCCTGGAAAGTACCTATAGCAAAAAATGTACTCCCAAGGCATGATCTAAAAATGTGGACGAACCTCCATGGTAGTACCATTGCCCATCCGTGCAGCAAAAGGGAGGATTTAGAACGACTTAACACCATTTGTGAGATGGCGTTCGGTTCCTTGTAAACTACCACGTCCACAATAAACTCCCCATCGGAATCGGGGTAATCATCTCAAGCGGGCGGTCGCCATGTTAGTCTTGTGTTGCTTCCGTGTATCAGCACTTCAACCGTGGCCTAATGCCAATTAGAACGAGTAAGCAGGACGCGACGGTTGCATACAGCTACAAAACCGATACCGTACGTATACCCGTATAGATGCTTCAGCCAGCGCGATCACAGGCAGACAGCGCGGCCGTGTTGTTTCAATCTGTTTATTTTGGCGATAGGTGTTGTCAAACTCTGCTGCTAACGAAGAGACAGTTCTCGCCGTTGCAAACAATTGCAATGTTCATCTGCTTCACTAGCTTGCGCATATATAGACGATTTATATTCTCGTGCCAGCGCACCAGCGCACCCGACTGCAGCGACTCAACTTGCCCTGGCGGCACGACTTGCTGCCCGGATGTAAACAACCTCCGTTCCGTGCTATCAATGCAGCGCGGCCGGTGACTTGGTGCGGCCGGATTTCAAGCGCCTCGCCATGGGCCATCATTTTTTCTTATTTGCGAAGGACTAGTAGTGCCATTTGGTGGAAAGATTTTTATGTGTGCCCCTGTCACACGACGAACGGCCGCTAACAGCATTTGGATACGGCGACAGCTGTGGACAGCTCGCAGGATAAGTGGTCTGTCATCAGTCAATGCGTTTGTCAAACGTTTGGATAGGGTTAACTGCGAAATACCCGTGCCGCACACAGCACGTACACGCACGGACAAGGAAAAAAAGCGCTCACTCGTTTTATTTTACTTGTTTCTGGGTTTTGGGGTATGCATTCGCATTCTTTTGTAGGCCGGTTTGTAACAGGGCATTCGAGATAAAATCGGTTGTCGCGCGCGGCGTCGTTTCAAAGCAACGTGACGGTTACTTCGTGCTGGCGAAAATCAGTGCAGTCAGACGGAAGCGGGAAGGAAGGTAGAGAGGTCGGGAAAGAGGGCGCTCATATTTAAAAGAAAGCGTAATGCAAGACGAGAAAAGGAACGCAACCCGCCTGCATTTCTCCGAACTTCAGGACAGAGCCGCACACGGGTACGTTGCCACAAACTCGAGCGTACGACGTCTAAAAGTACCGTATATTTTTTTTCATTTTTTATGTACAGGGCCTAATTCTTGTTAAGTCGTCCGATTCATTCAGTTCAGTTCTATTTGCCCCTAGAAAACGCTGGAATTTGTCGAACGAAGCGGCGGTAACGCGACCACTCGCCGGCAAGAAAATACCAAAATAAAAACTCCGCTGCTCAGCTTTCACCGAAGCTCAGTTCTGTCGAGGGGGCGAGCGTAGCTTTGCCAGTGCTAAGGCGTGTCGATGATTCTAGAAGGAAGAAAGAGGGAAGTGGTGCGCTCGTCGGCGGCGGGGCGCGTTGCGGGTTGTGCCCTTTTCTCCGCGAAGTGCGCAGTTATAAAAAAAGAGACTAGCGCCGAAGCAAGTTAGCTACGTTTGGGCGTCGTTCGCAGGTAGCCGAATCGCCTCCGACAGCGGTGCATCGTCTGGCCTGGTAGATGAATATTGTGGGACTCTGTCTCTCATATGTATCGAACTGTTCGTGTTCTTTTTAGTTAACTGCTCTACTTTGTAATATCTATTTGTCAACGCTCCTGATTGTATGTTTTGTATTTGAACTGTTGCTGGCATTTGTATTCATTCTAAGTTACCTCTTACGTTCCTGTCCTCGTGCTTGTACCGTGTTTTGCCTGTCCAAATATAAGTCTTTGTGTTCAAGGCTCTGACTCATTCTTACCGCTCTGGTCGGTAAGAATGAGTATTGAAATGAGTAAGAATTTTACGTGTGGGGCATTTTTTTTTCTTTTTTGCTTTTTCAGACAGATGTTCCTTTGACTCCCTGCCTGCATTCCATGAACGCGGAAGTTGGCCTCCACATCGATGGCCAGCGTGTCTTGACTGCATCATCTTTACTGGGAGGACTGTGTAGTCTGTTTGCATCGTTCTGGGTTTTGAACATTTAATATCCCAAGAAGGCACACAGAGCTCTAACGTTTGTGGAACATGCCATTTTGGACCTTGCCAGCACCAAACCACGTGTGAAGGATTAGAAATAATTAACTTTTATCGCATGAATATCGCTCACTAATATTTTATTTGTTTTCAATCCTGTAATCATTGGATAGTAGTCAAAAGAATTCCGTATTATGTTTCTGACTTCTTCTTTTTTCTTTTTTTTTACAAAAGAGGCTATTTGATGGGCCGTTCTGTATGCTGATAATACAGCTATCTTTTAGTGAAGCAATAATTTTAACAAACTAATTTAAGTTGAAACAATTATCTAAATAATGTTGGCAACAGGTGCGAAATGAATCAACTAAAAATTATCCGAAAAACATGAATTTCATGGCTTTTTGTTCTCACTCTAAAGAAGCTGTCGCGATACCACCCATCTGTTCTATATCATTGCAATTAACCGTCAGACTCGGTCACTTTTCTTGGCGCATTTGTGTCTTTATCAAAACGCACTGGTATTTTGCAGCATATTTTTTGTTCTTTATATTACTCATTTATCCATAGCCATCTCACTGCTGTCTGTCTCCTACATCATTTATCTCTTGTGCCTTTACCACCTACAAAGTGCTCGTTACCTTTCAGTATCAAATCTTGCACAGCTCTCGCTCATTTCACCACCAATTGAAAAATTGTTTGTTGTTGTAAACCACTGCAACCATTTTTTTCTTCACTTGTGTACTGAGTACTGATGCGTACTGATAAGTTCTGATAAGTACTGACGCGTTCTAGATCCTCTAGTATTATATAATGATTTCACTTACCATGCGGTTGTGTTTGTGCTAATCTGTTTTTCGTGTATTTCCAGTTCTTGCATTAATATTGTTTCTACAATTTGTTCAACTAGCACACTGCTCTCGCTCATTTCACCACCAACTGAAAACTTTTTTTGTTATTGTAAACCACTGGAACCATTTTTTTTTCACTTTGTGTACTGAGTACTGATGCGTACTGATAAGTTCTGATAAGTACCGTACGCGTTCTCGATCCGCTAGTATTATATAATGATTTCACTTACCATGCGGTTGTGTTTTTGCCTATCTTTATTTTTCGCCTATTTCCAGTTCTTCTAGTAATATTGTTTCTACGGTTTATTCAACTAGCATCGTATTGCTGTCTTCCATTCCTAACTGGCGTGTTATTTAGCAATGTACCATTTGTGCTTTCTTATAGAAGGTCGCCCTAAGTTTTTATTTCGGAACCTCCTTGTGTACACCATGTACCATGTAAACTTGTCTGCGAAAGTTCGTTTGAAATAAACCTGAAATCGAGAAAAACCGTGTGAAATCAGTACTCCCGCAGGGAACTAGAAATTCTCCCTTGTGGCCTTGAAAAAACTCCTTTCGGAAGGCCTACAAAACTCACCAAGCTTTGGCAAAATTCCATGCAAAAGAAGTAAATGCTTCCCTTGAACCTCCTAAAAACGCCCCTAAAATACCATAAGTACTTCCCAAGGGAGCCATAATAGGCTCCTATTCAACCGCCTAAAAATTCCATAAACATCACTTAAAAACGCCCTTCAGGAAGTAAGAATACTCCATTTCAAACTCCTTAAATTCTCTCCCGGACATTTCTTAACACTCCCTAAATACCTCCTTTCCATCACCTAAAAACGCCCTGTTTTGAGGAGGTAAACAAAACCTCCCTGTTCCATGTAGTAAAAAAACTCCTACAGGAGGATCACTAGAGGACAAGCGAAAAAGAACCTCTAGGGAGTATATGGAGGAAAAAAAGTTTAGAGTGTACGGGGTGCCACACACAATACACACACACACACACACACACACACACGCGCGCGCAAACACACACAGCACGCACGCACGCGCACGCAACACACGCACGCACTCTTGTCCGCACAATACAACACACACATACTCTCGCACCACGCGATTCGAACACGCACGCACATACATAAACACATCGCCACACAAATTACACGAGCAAGATCCGAACATTGCGGTCTGGTAGA
>JABSTR010003809.1:0-30986 GCA_013339765.2 Haemaphysalis longicornis | reverse complement strand
GGTTGCGCTAGTTCATTTAGTTGTGCTCAAAATGCCTTTCAGGGCCCCTTTAAGATCACTTATTGTGTGTGAACCACCTCCACCTCGAGCCGAAATTCTCTGCCAGGTCGATGTCTCCAATGGTCTCCATTTCTTGAGGGGGCGAATAGCCTCGAGCTGAGGCGTCGACGAAGAAGGTGAGCAAGGCGTGGTAGCCCCTATGACTGGCGAGGCGTAGCTCACACGTCGGTGTGGCACAGTCTTCGTGTGGCAATAAATGGCATTCCGATGGCATAAAACGTTACCTGGTAATGTCCAGTCAGTCCTTGCACCTTGCCCGTTTACCTAGAACACTCATTACTGTTTAACAAACGAAGTTCGTTCATTTAAACCGTAGAAACACCTATCGGATAAAAAACGTGTGTGGTCATTCGGCTCCGTAAAGGCTCTTTCTTCACCCAAGGAAAAACTGACCTACACGGGAGGGTATCCTTCAAACACGTCTGTGCATGAATTCTCGGCGCCCAGACCCGTGCCGTTGTTCGGCTGTACGCCGCTTACCGAAAGAATGACGTATAACCTGAGACCTTACGTGGGCTGGTCTCCTCTTGAACACCGGTTGCGAAAAATTCTGCGGCTGTTCGCTAGCCGTAATTTGGACGAGGACCTCTAACCGAATTAACAATGTACATTCTAGGGCCGTGCGTCGGCCGGTCTCCTGTAGACGACCAGTTTCCCGAAGAAAATGAATATTCTGCTGCCGGATACGCGGTTCACCGTTGAAAGAGCTAATGCGAGCGGCAGCCGCGCTCCGGCCGGTCTCCTTTCGAACACCAACTGCCACAAAAATACGGATATTCTGTGGCCGGTCGCTTGCCGTGCTTCGGCTGAACACCGCATCCCGAAGGGAAAACGGATGCCCTAAAGCCGTACTGCGGCCGATTTCTTTCTCAACATCGGCGGCCGAAAGGCAACCCGAATATTTGGCAGCCGGGCAGCTGCCGTTGTGCGTCTAAACATGAGCGGCCGGAGAAATACCGAAGCGCTGGTTGCCGAATGTTGGCCGCTCACATTATGATCAGTGGCTGCCAGAACCTGGATGCTGGCCGGACATGCCCGAAAGGGGCCATAGACGGGCCGGTCTTGGGACACACTTTCTGTGCCGCCTGGGGGAGGGTCAACTATATCCCTTACATGGATATAGAGGACAAAAATTGGGCCGCGAGAGTGTTTGAGTAGCTGTATATGAGGAGTATGAACACGTGGTGGAGACGGAGGACCAGAGCTGCAGAGACATCGCACATTTGCAGTGACATCGCATACCAAGCTGCAAAGACATCGCACGTTTTGAAACCTATCACACCAATGTCCGATGGATATTTCCTGTACTCGGATCAGCGTCTTAGCAAGCTTTCCAAACTAGTGAGTCAAGTGATTACCGTTAGCGAGGGTGATATCAATGGGCCTTACGATGAGTTCCGGGGCTGCAATAAACAGAAATATATTTAAACAGCCGCCAATTTCCTGTGACATTATTTCTTATTTTAGAAATCGTTTGACAAGAACGCAGAGGTGTATTATAGCGCCCTTGATAGGCCAGGAAGCTCTTGAGGTGGGGCGCTGCGCTACATCGCTAGCATTGTCAATGCCTGAAAGCGTTGAACAATTCTCTCACTTGCCGTAACAACACAGCAGGGTGTAGGGTGCACTGTTTCTAGACCGTACCGTAGATGTAGTTTTCGGTTTTTACCCCATCAACTGAAATAAAGTATTTTGGGGGAATCTGGTTACGCATCTTTTCTCTACGCCTACACCACATGCCCTCCCGCTCGTTTCTGCGTAGTTGTTCTACTCCCCGTGCGGTGTCCGCGCCTTTCGCAAACACCACTTGGCTCGTTTTTTTCTGCCTATTTGTTCCCTTACCGATATTTGCGGTGGCTTTCGATTTCGTCGACTACTACAGCGGTCGTCTGGACGGCGAAGATCGTCCTTGCTTGGATGATGTAGGCCTTTTTATGGTTAGCTCTTTTCTTTAGCGTTAACCTTCTTCGCCACACGAAATCCAGCATATCGTCAAGTAGAATATGGGATTGCACTTGTTTGTTGGGAATGGTTGCTCTCCGTAACAACGTTTGAGTGGGACAACGGCATCTCGAAGTATTCCCGCGTTATCTGCAGAAATAGAGAACATCGATGACTTCTTGGCATTGTTCAATGTCGGTCGCATCTTGCCATGCAAGACTCCACTGGTCGCCAACATGATTCATAAATCTCCATCAAATACTTAGCCTCGGAGAGAGTCCGGAGCGTGCTTATGTCCTGCGACGAGAGTTGCGGCGGGTCTTGCCGTTCCAAAGTTCCAGAGCGAACACATGCCAGCCTGTCAGTGTGCAGAAAAGAAGTTTAGTCTATTTACCAGGAGATGGCCTTTACAGTGGCGGAGCAGTCATTCATGTCATTCTTTGATACGTCACCAACGCACGGAAATTATCCTCTCAGGTAAGATAACGAAGTGCGACTGGTTGCCGAAGCGTGCGGGAAATTACGTAGACCTGAGAAAAAGTTCCCAATTGCCAACGAAGAACATCTGAAGAGCTTGGCCTGAACCAATGGCGACGAGGAGAATTCGGAGGAACCCCATATATATGAGAGTTTCATCTAATAGGTGGAGGAGTGACGTGGAGGAGTGAGACGGAGCACACTGTAGATGGCGCGGTGCACTTACCCAGAGAGAGAGAGAGAGAGAATGGTTTAATGGAATGGAAGAGAATGCAAGCGTCAGCGCGTGGAGGTGCCTGCTCACCGGCGGGCGCGTCGGGGGTACGGCTTTGACGTCTTCTTTAGCGACGGTGGTTTTTGCCTGTCCGGGCGCAGCTTCGCGTGCATTGCGTTGCTTCCTTAGCACAGATTGGTTAACTTGTTCGATAGCACCTACTGGGTAACCCGGACCCGACGGAATTAGTGGTCGTACGGTAAAGATATGTTAAGGATTGGTTTCCAAGGCGGGAAAACAAAATGTAGAGACCACATGCAGACATCTGGGCACTAGAGAAATGCTACTACCTTTGGCGCCCTGCTTGCACGAATGGGACTCCGTTTTCTAAAGTGATGAATATCAATTCGGTTCTGTTTTAATAAGAGGTATTACAAAAGGCAGCACGATCAACTGGTCCTGAGAAATAGCTATTACGAAAGTTCCCTCAGATTCCTCGCAATTATCAAACTTACTAAACTAACTAGTTTAGCTTCCTTCAGCGCCCGTGTTTGTCTGTTTCTCTTCTTCCGTTCAGTTTCTGTGAGCTGTTCTTTGCCACTACTATGAACCAACTAGACTGTCTTCACACTCTATTGCAGTAGCTAGTGTAAATATGTATAAATGGGAATCACTACGCTCCCATGCCCAATTGTTTCGGTGTCTGTGGTCATGTTGAGCGGTGGTGCAGCCCGGAGCTGGCCCATCAGGATGGCTAGATTCCGTGGTCTCACCCTTCGAAAGACGATCCTCTTCGTTTTCTTTGTACCGACGCACGGCTGGGCTACGGCGGCAGCGGCCACGGAGCTAGCCCGGCCGTGGCCGACACTTCTGCGTTCGGGACACCGCCCCGCGAATTCCAAGTAACGGCTGGCAGAATCTCTCGTTTCACCCTTCGTAGAGCCATCTGCGTGAGTTCAAGTGACCTCGCATGGGCAATTGTTGCGGGTGTCGTTTAAAGCTTTGCTTTACAACCACCTTCATAGCGTGTATCGGAGCCGATTTTATTTAGTTTTCCATAACAGCACGTGTTCTCTCCACCTCGCTAAGCTTCGTTCTTTCACTCCCTTGTGTTGCCTCCTATTTACTGTCATGTACACCAAAGCAAACCAGCAGTCGCATGTCGCTGCTTACATAATTAGGCTGTATTACGGCCACCAGAAAATCTCTAAGCTTGCCCAGGCATTGCCTGTGAAACGGGACCCCACCGTTGTCTGCGTATTTCTCAGGCGGAGCCTTGCGCTGTGGAACTCGTTACCGTCAATGGGCGTTTGAGAGCCGCCCTGCCTGCCGGAATTTTCGCCCGTTGTACACTGAAAGCGCTGCCTTTGTTGGCATAGTCTTCGTGAGCCTACGTTTATTAGAAGCTTTAATATTACACGAAATGCCCCTGCAGAAATGCGTAAAAGGCATTCCACTTGCGTGGTGTTAAGACGTAGTTGTAAACTTGTTTGATTTCCTTAACATCCCTCAATTTTATGCTGGGAGCCTTCGTCGCCTTCGCATTCCTGTACGGCAGTGAACGGAGCTGAGATTCTCCTGCTTTATTCTAGGTAACAAACGTCTGGGATATTTTCATATCCCCGATTCCATGCTCCACTGGACTATCCTTTTTTGCCGTTCAGTATGTCAGCAGAGAAGTATTTGTTATGTTCTAAATGTTTCGTAAATGGTGCGCAGCATCTCGTTTGTAGCTTGTGCAAAAAATGATTTCATGAGGGGAAAAGCCCAGGTATTCTCAAAAAGAATCCAAAAGCCATAGCTTCAGCCGCTGTGCTTGATTGGGAATGTGAAAGGTTTACAAACGAAGCGGTAGAGGCGTAAATCACAACCTGAAGAAAGCGGTGATTAGAACGCTAAGCGAACTACACATTGCGGTCCTTGCGACTTCAGTAAGCAGATATCTTATATGGGCAATATGCTAACAGCAGTTTTAAGTAGACAAGAATATTTTGAATGAACGACGACGGAAGCTGTTGAAATACCAATTGAACTGTTAGCCTCTACGTACGACGACGTTCTGATAAAAACACGGAGCAGAAAAAGCAAACTGTCTCTTTAAACAAGGCGTCAGTCTAACTTTCCTGAAAGCTTGCGAAAAGGGCCGGAAATAGCGCAGCTGAAGGTTACTGTCAACAATGTATCGCAGCAAGCTAGGCGAAAGAACGTTAATTGCACGCTGTAGCGTAGCTGCCACAAAAAACGTTACACCAGGTGCCTTTGGATCTCCGTCGTAAACTGAAATAAAAGGCACCCGTATAGCAATCGATAGAACTGATAGACAGGCTAAAGGCGAAGGAAGATAAGATTCCATGTATCATTCTTTGCCTCAGAAATGAAGAGAAACGCGACCTATGGATATCAAAAAAAAATTCCGCAGGAAAAAGAAATATCTTCATAAATAAAAACTTTACAACAGCGCGAAGTCAGTTTTTTTGGTAATGCCGCTATTTTGGCAAGCAAACAAAACTAGAAGTTCGGTTGGATGAGCAAGGGCAAACATTTCGTCCGGGAAGTTGAGGGTGCGACTGGAATAAAAAAAACACTGAAAATGACTTAGCCAATTTTGTCTAATAACCTGTTTTGATTTATTTCACGAATGGGAGGACTCACTCCAGTCACTGATGGTTGTGAACTCCCATCTGCTAGACGTCACAATATTGTACAATATTATCATACGTATTACTACAAACTGCGATCCGTTATACGCACATTTACATACAGGAAACATTGCTGTCGAAGTAATTGTTCTAACTTAATCGAACATTGATGCGAAGCGACAGTTTTCCATTTCACTTAATCGGTATTGGAGAGCGGTGGAGTGTCGGAAAGATATAAAATGATGCGGAATCTTCATATTGTCACGAATGACAAGACGACAGATGGATAGAGTAGGGCAAAACAACTGTTTTAATTAGGGCGAACTTGTGCCCACCGAACTGAAGAAACGCGAACAGGGAGGCCGCCGTCGAGCAAGAGAGAGCTCTCCTGCACTGCGAACGCGTTGCTCGTCGAGTCCTCTCACGTGCGTCCGCGAGCTGCGCGCTGGACGCTGGACGCCACTCGGCACACTTGCGCGTTCCTACCCGGCGCAGAATTTTCTCGAACGCGGTCCCATGACGCGGCGCTGTTCCGGTGGTCGCTGGCACTCCCCGCTCTCACTAATAATGGAACGCTTTGTCGGAAGCGTGTGGCACTATCCCCCCCTCAGAAAAGCTGCATCGTCCCGATGCTGCCTAGGAAAAAAAAAAAAAACACACACAACAAAGCGTTCAATACACTCAGTGCACTAGCGAGAGTAGTACGGTTTCAGCCGCACAACGTGCACCACCTCTGGACGAAGCGGCAGCCTGTTGGATGACGCTTGAGTGTCGTCGGGTAATACTTCGTAGGTCAATTCACTGACACGGCGGGTTATTTTGTATGGACCAAAATAGCGTTTCAAGAGCTTTTCGCTGAGGCCGCGGCGTCTTATCGGTGTCCATATCCATACTTTGTCACCAGGGTTGAACCGTACGTCTCGACGGCGGAGATTGTACCGATGGGAATCGGTGCGCTGCTGGTCGCGTATTCGAGTTCTTGCTAGTTGACGGGCTTCTTCAGCACGCTGGCACACGAGTTGGCAATCGACGTCTGTGATTGCGTCCTGTTGGTGAGGCAACATGGCATCCAGCATGGTAGTTACCTTTCTACCGTGAACAAGTTGAAATGGTGACGTCCCGGTAGTTTCTTGCACGGCCGTGTTGTATGCGAAGGTTACATACGGAAGTACCTCATCCCATCTTCTGTGTTCCACGTCTACGTACATAGCGATCATGTCAGAAATCGTCTATTTAGCCTTTCGGTTAACCCATTTGTTTGTGGGTGGTACGCAGTTGATTTGCGGTGACTAGTGCAACTTAAACGTAAGATTTCTTCGGTAAGTTGCGCCGTAAATGCTGATCCTCTGTCAGTAATGATTACCTCGGGAGCGCCGTGCCGTAGTACAATACATTCGATAAAAAACTTCGCCACTTCCGTCGCAGTTCCTGTCGGTAGGGCTTTCGACTCGGCATAGCGGCTCAGGTAATCAGTCGCTACAATAATCCACCGATTTCCCGACTCTGACCTAGGAAATGGGCCAAGTAAGTCCATTCCGATTTGTTGGAATGGCACCCTTGGCGGTGGAATCGGATGCAGAAAGCCGGCATGGCGTAAGGGCGGTGTCTTCCGTCTTTGGCACTGGTGGCAAGTCTTAGTGTACCAGCGTATGGTCTTCGCGAGTCGCGGCCAGTAGTAACTTTCTCGTACTCTTGAAAGCGTGCGCGTATAGCCGAGGTGTCCAGAGCTGGGGTCATCATGACAGGCCTCAATAATTTCTCCTCGCAGGTCATCGGGTGCAACAAGAAGCCATGATTTTCCCCCAGGTTCGAAGTTTTTCTTGTATAGGACGCCGTTCCGAATGCTCAGTGAGGGTAAAACGCGAACGAAATCAGGGGGACTACGTTTCCTTTTCCATCCAAGTGTTCATCACGTGCCGTAGTTCTGGGTCACGTCGCTGCCGCACTGCCATATCCGTTGCGTTCACTGCTCCGAGGAAGCTCTCCTCGTCATCAGTCTTGTCCACCGGCGCTAATTCTGCGGGATTTCGTGACAGGCAGTCTGCGTCCTTGTGCCTTCGACCTGACTTGTGTGTCACCGTAATGTCAAATTCTTGCAATCGGAGGCTCCATCGAGCAAGTCGCCCAGCAGGGTCTTTCAAATTCGCCAGCCAGCACAGTGAATGATGGTCGGTGACAACTCGGAATGGGCGTCCGTACAAATATGGACGGAACTTCGTCACCGCCCACACCACCGCGAGGCACTCTTTCTCAGTCGCCGAATAATTGGTTTCGGCCCGGGAAAGCGTTCGACTTGCATACGCAATGACTTGCTCAGCCCCATTTTGTATTCTGAACGAGGACTGCTCCAAGGCCTTTGTTACTAGCGTCGGTGTGTATTTCTGTTTCGGCGTCCTGGTCAAAATGCCCTAGCAACGGAGGCATTTGTAGTGCTCGTTTCAGTTCGTCGAACGCTCTTTGCTGTGCTTCCTTCCACTCGAAGGCGACGCTTTCTTTTGTCAGGTAGTTAAGTGGGGCCGCTACACGAGAGAAGTTCCGGATGAAACGCCTGTAGTACGCACACAAACCGAGGAACTGCCTGATGGTCTTCTTGTCGGTTGGAGTTGGAAAGGCAGCCACAGCGGCTGTCTTCTGTGGGTCGGGGCGAATCCCTTCACTGCAAATGATGTGCCCGAGAAACTTCAACTCCCGGTAACCGAAGCGACATTTTGTCGGTTTAAGCGTCAGACCCGCGTTCCTGATTGCCTGTAGAACTGCTCTGAGGCGCTGGAGGTGTTCGTCAAATGTGTTCGAGAAAATTACAACATCGTCAAGATAAACAAGACACGTCTGCCATTTCAGACCGGCAAGAACAGTATCCATAACCCTCTGGAAGGTGGCAGGAGCAGTGCAAAGTCCGAACGGCATCCTTTTAAATTCATACAGGCCGTCAGGTGTAATGAACGCCGTTTTTTTCTCTGTCCCGTTCGTCAACTTCGATTTGCCAATAGCCACTCTTCAGATCTACTGATGAGAAGTAACGAGCACACCGTAGTCGATCAAACGTGTCGTCCACACGGGGTAGAGGATAGACATCTTTCTTAGTTACGCGGTTCAATCGCCTGTAATCGACACAGAATCGTAGTGTCCCGTCCTTCTTCCTCACCAGCACTACTGGCGCAGCCCAGGGGCTGTTTGAGGGCTGGATGATGTCATCTCGTAACATTTCTTGTACTTGTTTCTGTATAGCTTCTCGCTCCTTGAAAGATACTATGTATGGCGATTGATGAATGGGATGCGTGGAATCTTCAGTGATTATTCTGTGCTTGGCAATGGCAGTTTGATTGACACCTTCTGTAGTCGAAAAACAGTCTTGAAACTCATCTAGTAGCCTGGTCAAATCGTCTTTCTGTTGCGACGAAAGCATTGGGTTTACGTCGAGCCCCACGAGTCCAGTCGAGCTTGCTCCTGGTGGACCTGCCTCTCCTATCACTGGTGAAACGTCGGAGAAATCACTGATGTCTTCGACGTAGCCTATTGCCATACCTTTCGTGAGGTGCTGCGGTTCGTCCCGAAAGTTCGTCACAAGAACTGTGGCACGGCCATCTTGCAGCTGTGTGACACCCCTTGCGACGCCAATGCCTTTTTCCAGGAGAAGCTCAGTATTGCATTCAACCAGGGCTTCGTGGCAAGTACTTACATCAGTGCCAATAAGCAAGAAAACTCCCGAACGTGGAGGTACCCTCACATGGTCATCTAGAACTCGTGCCGTCGTTATTATCGGCCGCCGGTCGTCGGATGGCGCGACAGGTTTTCGAAGCGTCAGGCTGCTCTCACCAAGGTCGATTATAGCACCGTACTCACACAGAAAGTCCATTCCGAGTATGACGTCTCTAGAACAGTTCTGCAGAACGACGAAATTCACGGGGCATGCCTCGCCATTAATTATAACACGAGCGGTACACTTTCCGATAGGTGCTATGAGATGTCCCCCGGCAGTCCGTATTTCAGGGCCATCCCACACAGTCGTCACTTTCCTAAGACGGCGTGAGAAGCTCCCGCTAAGGACGGAATAGTCTGCTCCAGTGTCGACGAGCGCAATGGCGTCGTAGCCGTCAATCACCACATTGAGGTTATTTGACACGGAAAAAACGCATGCCGTGTTGAAGACCACCTTTACTTGACTCACTGCGTCCCACCGCCGCTGGAGGCTCTTCGCTAAATTTGCCGGCGGCAACCCCACCTCCCGGAGTTGCCGTGCCTAGTTTTCCCGCCGGGGCAGGGAGAGGGGCTCTCACGGCGAAGTTGGCGAGCAGGAGACGCTGGGCGACGGGGGTGACGGCGAACGGGATTCTCGGCGCTGAATCAGTGGCGGAGACGGCGGGCGGCGCAAATACTCGGCGATGTCCAGTGGATGCTGGCCGTATCTTGGGCACGGGTCGTTCGGCCGATATCCGCGGAGTCCAAGTTCGCGGTAGGGGCAGTGCGGTAGACATGATTGGCCTCTCCACAGTGGAAACACAAAGGTTGGTTGTCGGCCGTCCTCCACACGTCGCTTTTCCGGGGGCCGCGATGGGTTGTGGGTGCGTATTGTTGCGATGGTGGTTCCCGTCGTGTTGGAGCCAGGTATTGGCGATGAACTGCGGGAGACGAATTTTGAACTACGGCTGCGTACGTCAAGGCTGGCTGCCTCAGGGACAACCTGGCAGGGGGTTCTGGCACAAGGGAGCGTCGCACTTCCTGCCGAACGACTTCCGCGATGGAACGGATGCTGGGCGTTCAGAGGATGGAAGCATCTTCGTCAATTCTTCCCTAAGGATGTCGCGAATTGTGTCTCTAGTGCGTTTCGGTGCCGCCAGTGGTCACGTCCAGTCGACTATCGGCCACGGCGGCCACGCAGGGGACGCGGCGTTAGGTTCTTCCCGGATGATGCTACGAATAATGTCTCGAAGATTTCCGGGCTCGGCGGCGAGCATTTCATGGTGGTTGTGCGCCAGTGTAGTGACACTAGGGCCCGTCCAGTGAGCCTGTGATAGTGGCTAGCTCTTGCCTGTAGCGCCCTTTCAATGTTGTTGCTCAGTAACAAACTCACTCACTGTCGATGGGGGATTACGAATGAGGCCACCAAAGATGTCACTCTTCACACCTTTCATAAAGTTTGCAACTTCTTTTCTTCGCTGGCCCGGGGGTCGGCGCGGACAATCAGGCGGAAGCACTCCTTCCACGAAGCTGGTGACGGTTTCATTTGGACCTTGGACCCTTGTCTGAAGGGATCCTCGGCACGCTGCCGTCGGTACGGGTTCGCGAATGCCCGCTTTAGGTCGTCTTTGCAGATTTCCCACGATGCAAGTGAAGCTTCGTGGTTTCGTACCAAGACTTGGCAGTCTCTTCTAGTGAAAAGTAGACGTTCTCCAGGCATTGCTTCGCGGGTCCATCCGTTGTGGAGGGCCACCGTTCGTAATACTGGATCCAGTCTTCCACGTCTTCAAATGGCTCCCCACGGAAGGGCATCGGCGCCCGAGGGGCGATGGGCATGTAGATGATTTGCGGGCTGGCACTGGCTTCCGTCTGCTGGCCTTGGGAAGTCATGACGAATTTGGCCTTCGTCCTCGTTCCGTCGTGCAAGAGTCCAAATTCGGGCGGTTGATTTTGTAGACGTCGGCTTGCACGTGGCTGGTCTTGATCCAGGAAGACGCGCCGTCCGGGGCTCAGAATTGGGCTTGCTGCACGGCGTGTCGGAGGGGTACGCTGCATGGGTTGCGATTACCCCGCACCTCCACCAGTTTTGTCACGAATGACAAGACGACAGATAGATAGAGTAGGGCAAAACAACTGTTTTAATTAGGCGAACTTGTGCCCACCGAACTGAAGACCGCGGTCGAGAAAGAGAGAGCTCCCCTGCACTGCGAACGCGTCGCTCGTCTAGTCCTCTCACGTGCGTCCGCGAGCTGTGCGCTGGGGCCCTATTCTCGAGTGCACAAATTGCCGGCAATTCGCCCATGTTGTTTTGCGTAAGCACGACGTAAGCAATCAGTGACGTGCTGCACCTATAGCTATGACGACATGCAGTGTAATTTGACGTGTCTTTTATAAAAGTTTTATTACAGATGACTAATTTTATTACTAAACGAAAACAAAACAGCTGAGGCATATAAAAAAAATAAAGGTGAGTGTTGAAACGTATTAAAAAAAACACAGTTGTTTGGTCAAAACTAGAGTCGGTAGCATGCTCATCTGATAACAATACAAAACAAAAAATTTTTTTTAAATAAAAAGATTTGACAGCGATTGTAAAATGTTAAAACTATTGTAAAAAAAACACGCGAGTCTTATTTTATTTAGCATTTTCTTCTGGTTGCAAATATGTTTTTTGAAGGACGTAACTTTGTTATTTGTGTCGCCATCGGCATCACCAAGCTGTATCGTCTGCTTCAAACCCGCGTGCTTCGCTTGCGCAATGGACGAACCCTCGACGAGTGGTACATTGAGGCAGCGCGGTCCGTACGGGCCCCGCATAAGCCCACAGCAGTGGGAACTCATGCTGAACTTTATGACCGAGAAGCCACTTCTCGGCAGGGAGGCCAGTGAGCTTAGGCCCGAATTGAGGACCCAGTTGTGGAACTCCCTGGCGAGGCTCCTCAACCGGGAAGGGCCAGGCAGACGCTCGGTGGACAACTGGCGGCGTTTGTGGCGTCATCGTGTGGCTGCGGCACGGGCTGAAGCAGCGAAGGCCGTCGCCGACTTCAGGTGTGACAAACTAAGTTCTCCGCAAATGCCGCTCTTACCGTTCGCGTGCATCAAATTTACGCATGCACTTGCGTGGACGGTGCCCCAGTAGTAATACGGGTGCATGCGCTTAACTGCAGTCTGTCAAAAGTTTCTAGGCCATGCCAAAGGTTCATAGGTCACACAGAATTCAAAATGCAAGCTTAACTTTTGAACAAGACAAACTTTTCATGCCAGAAATTCGGCAAAGAGCCTGTGTTATTGTCATAAAAGAACTTGGTCGCATGAGAACATTTAAGATAGTCCACTTAATTCGTTGGGACCAATTACTTTTGCTATGACCAAGAAAGTTTCGCCAAACTAGGTTTCTGTGCACATGCAAGATATGTGCGCGCCCCTTTCCATAATATTAATGCTTAACAATTGCTAAACATGGCAATGTTTCTTTTCCATGACAGGGTCACAGGTGCGGGGCCGTCCCGCATGCTGAATGGTTTGGACGACGACACTGTCCGTGTCGTCAACATCGCTGGCCTCGAGTCAGTTGTGGGTGGCGGTGGCCCCTCATTCCCGGCACGTCGTGGACCTGGTGCCTTCCCTGTCGCCCAGGCAAGTAGCAAAACGTTGAAATGAATTTGGGCATGCATTCAGGCTGAGATTATGGAACCGTAGCTGCCTAAACAATGAAAAAAAAGAAAAAAGAACTGAATGAAAGTGCCACATTTGGCAATCATCATGGTGAAGTACTCATGGCCTGCCATGCTCCTGGAAATATATCTCACATGAGGGAAATTCCCTATCATTTTTTTTGGTAGACATTGAAAGGTTGGCAAGACATTTTAATTTTAATATTGTCAAGCTGGAAGCTAATGTTGGTGGTCCCACCGGTGACCTTTTCTTTGTTTTGCCATTCAAGAGTGGAAAATGTTCTGACCACCGATTGCTTTTACTGTGATTGGGTGGGGTGTTCATCTTCCAATGTGAAATCACCTGTATATTATTGCATCATGCAGAGGCAAAAAAACAAGCTGTAATAGGCAATCATTTTTTTTAATGCATATAGAGGTCATCCTGCATAAACAAGGGCAGTTGCCTCATATGCCAAAAAGTGATGCTTGTATGAAGGGAGGGGCAGGAAAGTTGCTGCATTGACTGCAGCAACTTGCCTGAAAACTAAAACATGTCATAAACTATCACCCGATAAGCATCAAAGGTGCCCGCTTCGCGTAAGCATGACACCCATGCCTTAATAAAAATGCCGAGGCTTGCAGCATACACCACAAATCATTTTTAACCCACAGGCGGCCATACGAGCCAGGCTCGGCATCGTGTCAGCAGCTCAGGGCTCCTCCCAGGGCTCCTCGCAAGTGCTGCAGGATGAGAATGCTGCTGCGGGCAGCTCATCGCCCGACCACCCACCAGGTACGAGAGGTAGACATCAGTGTATCGATTAGACACACATTGTAGTACATGCCCTAACTGAGGTCACTTTTTTGTAAAGCTGTCCACCCGCCACCACAAGCATCCCCACAGGCTGGCTGCCAGGCGCTGGCTGACCATGATTATGTGCCAAGTTTGGCCCCGCCTCTTCCCCCACCAGCGTCGCCAGGTGAGGGCGTCATTGATGTAATACCCCCAAATGAAGCATGCTAAATGCTTCATGTTGCTACAGTTTTTCTTGGTGCTAGACGTATACTCAGTGATGACAGTGCTGTTTCACAGGCAGCGGCACAGAGTGACCGCGCATGTATGCAATTTACATTTAGCAAAACAAATTACCGTTTCCTATGGGTGAGTCAAAGGCAGCCTGAATTTCGCCCTCATCCTTTATCACACATTGCCCTTCCATATATTACACTTGTTCTGTACATTGCGCCAGGCCAGCCTGAACTCGTGATCGTGGGGACACCTCATTTCAAGATAGCAAAGCTCCATTCAAAAACTATTGGTACCACTAAGGCGCAAAAATAACCTGTCAATAAACAGAATTCCAGCAGTAGTGCTTGCCGACTTGCAACCATGAAAACTAATCAAAGTTCACGTAAGGAAATGTTTGGAAGCCAGGAGCACTCCATACTTTTGCGGGCGATGGAACTTTTCAACACCATTTTATTTTACGGGTTCCCCAGCATATCTTCAGCAATTATTGGGATAACTGTGTTCACAAATTTTAGTGCGTGAATCACTGTGGGAGCACACACCACAAATGCAGTTTTTCATTTGCAGCCCTGCAGCAGTCTAGCACCAGCCGGACACGGTGGCCCCTGCCGTCACCAAGTCCACCAACAAGCAGCAGGCAGGCATCACCAGGCTCGCCACGGACTCCACCAAACCGCGGGCTGCCACCACAGCTCCGCACGCCACCGCACCGCTTCACGCCACCGCGCCGCCGCAGACCCGTTCCTCGGGCTGTAGCAAACCGCCACGGTGGTGCAAGGACAGCACGCTTGGAGAGCCTGCACGATGTTGCGACCACCTTGGCAGCAGACCATCGGCACTTGATTTCGATCCAGTGCCAGCGGCTTGCTGCCGAAGAAGAGTGCAGGGCGGCACTTCAGCGGCACCTTGAGGCAGTTGCGTACCCAACATTTTATAATAGAC
Organism: Haemaphysalis longicornis; assembly: GCA_013339765.2. Classification (NCBI taxonomy): domain Eukaryota; kingdom Metazoa; phylum Arthropoda; class Arachnida; order Ixodida; family Ixodidae; genus Haemaphysalis; species Haemaphysalis longicornis. The sequence continues at coordinate 16,349 of JABSTR010003809.1, read as the reverse complement.
GCAAGCTGTGTTCACAAGGGCGCACCTGGGCACAGCAAAACGTTGGGACTGTAGTTTTCAAGTATGAACAGGCCTTAGGTGTCACGTAAACATAGAAATGTAACAGGAAAGCACGCACAGGGAGGCAAATGGTAGCCACACTGACACTAAAGGTATAGGCGATGAAATCCGCGATTTCACGTCACGTATCCGCAGTTCGGCTTTTTTGTGCTGTGTGAAATTGCGAACATTATCATTTACAATGTTGAATGCCTCACAGGATGCTATTTCATTTCCATGCAGGTTAATATCAGAACTGGAGCTTTGAAACTGTGGAAAAACAAGTGCCTTCTATTATACCACAAGGGCAAAAAATCATGTCCTAGTTTCGTTGTTCTTGCTTCGCTCTTTACAAAAGCGAACAATGGGACAAAAAACTGACAAATTTCTGCGAGCTACCCAAAGTAATATTGATGTTCAACATAATAGAACTCTGCTGCCTCTCCTCTGTTTTAAGTTGTTCTTCTGTGTTCCTGAACAGGAGGCGGTGCGGAGTGACCAGCTCGTGCGGGCCATTGAGCTGTTGGCCGGTAGCCAGGAACGCCTGGCCCAAGCGCAAGAGCGTCTCGCTGATGCTCAAGCGCAGCAGACAACGGTGCTGCAGCAGGTGCTGCAAGAGCTGCGGGACAGCAGGCAGCCACCGCAAACTAGTAGCACCCGCAATGGTAAGAAAGGTGCTTGTGTGAATGCTAAGGCACAGGACGCGTGCTGCTTGCCTAGGACATTTATAAATTGGCAATATGATGAATGAAAGACCATAAGTAGCTAGGTGATCAATTTGTGAACCATCATCGCATGACAGAACGTGTGCAGGTTGCTAGCAGCACTCAGGCATACATTTTGTGCAGCATACAGTAGAATCTCATTAGCATGAACTCAGTTACGATGCACTTCATTAGCCTTAACGTGAGATCACTATTTGTGTAGCATAGCAGATTCATAGTCTTTTGATAAATCCTCATCTGTAGCGTGGTAGCACTTCAATGACATGCAAAACAGTTTGAGCAAAGTTACAACTTGTAGGAAAGTGCGCGGAAAGAACCTTCACTCACCATGTTTTGCATTGCACATGCTAACAGCCTGCAAACAAAAAATCTCCATATTTACATAAACTAAGAAAACTAATCTGCAACTATGCATTGGAAGCCCATTCAAGAAAAACTGGAATATATGTAGAAGTGAAAGCATGTAATGTGAGTGTGCCCCCCATAGTGCATCACACTGCACATGTTGCTGAAAAGGTATGGCATAAACGTAAATTTTCATTGCTAAACTTGGCATGTGGACTTTGCAGCAGACACTGCCACGTTCACAGCAACCTCAACCTAGGAGCATATTATTGCATTCTATCTGCGGTGCTGTAGGTGGTGCAATAGGTAAACCTGGCCCATTTGGACATTACCTAAAACAAAAGTTCTCGTAACCGAAATTGCACCATCTATACCATTAGCTTTCACATTCAACACAGGCAGGGGAATCACAAACTACAGACCTTGCAAAGCAATTGCCTGAATCACAAACTACAGATCTTGCAAAGCAATGTCACATAGTTAAACAATTAGAGGAGTTGCATGTGCCAAGCTAGATCTGGGCCATCAGGCGCACAGTAGCGAAGGGTTTCGGGGTAATTTTTGACCACGTTTGGAGCTTGAACGTGCCCCAAAATGTCGACACATTGGTATTTTTAGTCTACCTTTATCAAAAGTAAAGATATCATAGCAAAGCTGATCACGCGGATTAAACCTGTGCTTGCTCTCGCATCAAAAGGCGAAAACAACTATCTTGCGTCTAACCACCTATTTTTTGTACTTTTAGGTGGAGACTGAGTGACGCATGTGGCTACAGTCCACGTCATTCCACTGGACCTTGATGACGCACACAGACCAAGGCACCAATACTTGGCCGTGCCGAAGGTCGAGCAGCCACACCAACACAGTTCCCCAGCACCACTTGGCCGTGCCGAAGACGGAGCAGCACCACTTGGCCGTGCTGAACACAAAGCAACACCACCGTTCCCCAGCACCACTTGGCTGTGCCGAAGACGGAGCAGCCACACGAACACCGTTCCCCAGCACCACTTGGCCGTGCCGTAGACGGAGCAACACCTCCGTTCCCCAGCACCACTTGGCTGTGCCGAAGACGGAGCAGCCACACGAACACCGTTCCCCAGCACCACTTGGCCGTGCCGTAGACGGAGCAACACCTCCGTTCCCCAGCACCACTTGGCTGTGCCGAAGACGGAGCAGCCACACGAACACCGTTCCCCAGCACCACTTGGCCGTGCCGAAGACGGAGCAACACCACCGTTCCCCAGCACCACTTGGCTGTGCCGAAGACGGAGCAGCCACACCAAGAGCCTAGGACGAGTTGCGGCTACAACAGAATCTGCAGAGCAACTGCTCCCGTTGTTCCCTGCCACGTCGTGCCATTCCTTCTGGCCCTCCTCGTTCCTCATCATCGTTGCTTTCCTCATCATCGGTGCTTCCCTCATCGTTGGTGCCTTCCTCGTCATCCCCAGTGGTGTCAGGTTCCGGGCAGTCATAGTGCAAGCAGAGGTTGTGGAGCACTGCACATGCTGCTACAATGGTTGATGCCGTGGTTGGTGCATAGTGCAGTGTCCGGTACCTTTGCAGGCACCGAAACCTGGCTTTCAGCAGCCCTATGCAGCGCTCCACAACCGACCGCACTGACGCATGAGCCGTGTTGAATCTGGCTGCTGGAGTCCTCGCTGCGTGGTCACCAGGCACCGGGGTTACGAGCCATGGCTGCAGGGGGTATCCACTGTCACCTGTGCGACCAACAGATTAAGATGTATCACAAGAACTGCAAAAGCAAAAGTCAGTCTGCCACAATTTCCCGCATTACCCGGCAAGCCGGTGTGATGGCACCATGTGCAGAAGGAAAGAGAAAAAAATCGGCCCCTGGGGCTCGGTCATCAATTTGCAAGTCTTCCAATCAGTACGTGAGTGTGATGTTCTATCAGGGAAACCGCCGCCTGCCATGTAAGTGCCAAGGAGGCCACTGCAGGCAAACTGGTGACAAGGACATCCACTAGACTGATTAGAACACAAAACTATTGTGTACTTATGCACAAGCGAGGCTGCTGCTATCGTTAACATGCTAACTGCATTACACACAAACGTTTCAAGGAGTGCACTCTTGCTTCTCCTTGGTGTGCAGGCGTGACAAGCGCAGCCTTCTGTTCTTTATCGTACCTGAGCTTGCCTAAGAGCTTCACCAATATCTGTGAGGGGAGCAAGAGGATTTATTAGCGTTTTAGCAGCCCACGGTGACTTGCCTCGCAACCTGCTGCCTATGCCAACCGGATAGGCTCATCCACATGTTTGGTGGTAGCTTGGAGGTTGATCTTTTAGTAAGTGTAGTGTCAGATACACTATGCCATAGAATTGCGAAAAAAATGTCTTCAGAAAAGTTTGCTACTGAGCTAGTTGGGATACAGGCACAAAAGATGGTTCGTGCTGTAAATAGACATAGATCTAAAGAGCACCGACTGCCGAACTACCATACCATTATGAACAGATTTTACATGCAAGCTTTCTGTAGCACATGTTCTTCCTTGAAATAATAGGAATTGAGGCAGCGCCACTACTTCACCAGGGGTGTGGATGGCACCTGCGCCATGACACAACTGTTCCCCCTCAGAAACATCTAGGATTTTTGAATGGTTACGCGTGAATGACATGATGGATATCTGTACTCCCAAAGAAACCTTGGTAGTTTTCCCATGTTTGTTCATTCATTTATTTCATGGCAGAAGGAGCTTGCTGTGATAGGACTGGAGTTTATTCAGGCTAAAATGTTGGTCCCCAGTATGTCTGTGACCCTTATCCATATCTGTTGCACCAAAAACATTTGCCCGCACCGACACGCCAGACATGCACATTTGCCGAGATGAAAACACCTGAGCTAAAAGACGAGAAAAGAACACAAATGTGCAGTGAACACACAAATGTGTTCAGTGAGCAATGATGCAAGGCACAATTTTTGAGAAGTGCTTAGAGAATTGAAACTGGTCATCAACTATTCATAATGCGTCTGTAAGGGTGACTGCGTCGGTCGTTTCCTAGGTTAAATGAAATGTTTACCTTCACAGCAAGGCGAATGTCTTAACCCCCATTTTTAGGCAACTACTTTGGAAAGCGATATAATAAATCTCAGCCTTCCTTCGTTTATGTCAAGCTACTGGTAAGCGCTGAGCAACCCTCCTAATTTAAACATGGAAAAACCTCACACGGCAACGTGTTTCTCACAAGTTTGTGCATAGTGATGCTTTCCATTGTCAGCATTAAGGTGACAATCCGGGCTGCTTTCAGGTGTTATATACACGTGAAATTTTTTTTGCCAATGCATTTAATGAATTTGAACAACTTCACACTGTTTCCTAAATCAGGCCGATTTGATTACTTTGAAAGCCGCTTAAGAGGGCGTGCCTTATTATGACCATGCTGTGTTGTATTTGTAAGCTTCACTGCGGAGGCATTTTCTTTTCGCAATAAAAATCCTTTTGCCTTGCGCTATGTTTGTACGGAGATTGGTGGCCTGTAACGGTGTTCTTCCAAGGCACAAGTTCCACAAGCATGAAGTTGGTATGCTTCGGTAACGTGTTGGTGGGCGAGTTGGTTCATTGTTATGGGAAGATTTAGTGCATTATAGGAAAGGACGGCAAAAAACAAGACTGGTGCTATCTGTCTTGTCCGTTCACTGTCCTCCTTTTGAATGAACTAAATATTCTTCCAGTAACTGTGTATGCACTCACCAAGCAAGTATTCGCCTGGTCGAACAAGCCTCCCGCCGACGAATTCCTCATGCAGCGAGGAGGCTTTCCAGACAAAGGAATCGTGCACTGAACCAGGGAACGTTGGGTCCAGAGCGGTGATGCGCTTTTCAGCATCACACACCTGTGAAAAAAAAGAATCGCTTGAATGGTTGCAGTTTTTCAGCATGTTTCGGTGGGCTAGGCAGCATGGACGTGTATTTGTTGTGGCTATAGCCATATGCTTCAGCTTTAATTGACGCCATATCTTGTACTCCTATCAGGCACATCTCGCAGAATCAGCCATCCACAATAATGGTCCTAAAACAGACATCTCTAAGGTGGAACAAAAATTCTGACATGACATTGCATAACCATACTAACACTTTGTGCATACCCCAACTTGCGTTTCCATATTTTGTTGTCGACGAATGTCAAGAGCTGCACATGCACTATTCTGACAGTAGTGGTCGGGTAAGGATCGAGTTGCAACATTTATTATTGGCGGATGCCAAGCAAGAAAGGCATGCTTTGCTTATCCTCGCAAAACGTTGGCTTAGATCGCTTCGAAGCAAAGGTCTTTGAGCGGTGATTACTTTATTTTAATGCAAGTTTGCGATCACGGCATGACATTTTGCTATAAACGGTGCCTGCAAAACTAGGAGCCATTTTTATCATTCAGTGCAACAGATGGCTTACCACCATTACGTTCAGCGCGTAGAATCCCTTCCTACAAAAGTAAGCCGCCTTGTTGATGTCGGGGTCATTTGAGGAAGGGGCTTGAATGGCGATGAGGGTGCCGTCAACACAACCGACGCAGCCGTCGAACCGGTCGTCTAGACGAGCGAAGGCTGCCTTCGTCGCAGCCACAGCTGCCCGAGTTGAAGGGAACGCGATCCACTCTTCGCCCAGGCAGTCTACAATGGCTTGAGCAACAGCACGAATGCAGCGGCTGACACTAGACTGACTGGTCGCCAAGTGCTCATCTGTTGCCACCATGCCCTGGAAGCTGCCAGTGGCAAAGAAACGAAGCGCGCACAACACCTGCAGCTCGACGGTGAGAGAGGTAGCTGTGTTTCGCCGGACTCTGGTGAGCTCGCCCTGCAGTCGTTCACACAGCCAGCGAACCAGCTCTTTCGTCAATCGGTATTGACGCCGAAATGCATCCTCAGAGAGCAGGAAAGCATCCCTGTGAAGCCGATAAACACGTTCATCGAGCTCCCACTCGATCAAGGCGACGACGAAAGGAACCGCCATTTTCGCGTTCTTTTTTTCTCTCCTTTCCGGAAGTATGGAGCTATATCCGACATAGCAAAAACATTTTTTTGGAGATTAAAAAATGCACAGTTTAAGCAAATTTAAGTTTTTGTGTTTAAAACGAATTACAGTATTATTGCTTATGGTCAATGTAAAAATAAAGTGCTGCTTATGCGAAACTGCGCCGGCTGCACATTGCCGCACATTTCGCGGCGCCGTATGCCGGGCAATTTTTGCCCTATTTTGCTTGTATTTTGCGACAAAAACAGCCGCCATTTTCAAGCTGTTACGTAGCCTTACGTCACTTTGACGCAGGCTGAAGTTGCCAACGCATGACGTAATCGTTCCCGCCAAGTGTTTAAACTACGTCACGCCTTCTCAGCCAATCACAGAGAGGGTGTGTGTTAAAAGCAGTATTGTTGTTGAATAGCAAAGATAGGCTTACGTTGTCATGCACGGTGCATTTGGTCTAGTTTTTCATTGCCGGCCAAGAATTATGTGCTTTCAGTAAAGAGAAATAAGGCAAACTTTAGAACCGGTGCCCGTACACGTCATAAAACGTCAAAATGACGACAGCACACACAACCGCTTTGTCAACCGGAAGCACGTGACCAAAAGTGAAAGCCAATCAGAAAGAACTTCCGGAAAATTGCCGAGAATTGCCGGCAATTTGTGCAGTCGAGAATAGGGCCCCTGGACGCCACTCGGCACACTTGCGCGTCCTACCCGGCGCAGAATCTTCTCGAACGCGGTCCCATGACGCGGCGCTGTTCCGGTGGTCGCTGGCACTCCCCGCTCTCACTAATAATGGAACGCTTTGTCGGAACGTGTGGCAATATTCGTGAACGGTACACGGATATTATGTCCACTAAAATAAAATTTTGATTTGCAGAGACATTGCTGATGCCTATCAGTAAGTAACCCAGAGGATATCTGTTATTTGCAGGTAACCGAGCCTGAACAGTAACTTTTCTTTGAATAAACAAATGCTAAAGCGTCATATGACAGAGAACAACCTTTATATAATAGGAGGCAATAACATTTATGTTATGGAAGAATCAGGAACCACAGTATTGAACGACCTCAATTTATCATCGAAATTCGGGCTTTGAGTGGACAACAGTGACTACACACGGAAATAATACTTAAGGGACCAAATCACCATATCATGCACAGATCATAATATCACACGCCGAACGTAGCACACATCAGTCTGAACTGATTGAATTTTACTTAACTGACCATTACTTTATGGCATTAGCGATGTTTGCTAAGGCAGTGAATGAACATGCGATCATTCAACAATGAAAAAAATTTTATACGATAAACATTTGGTGCAAACATAAGTGAGACTAATTAGAACAGCTCGCTGTCTCGGGACCACTTAAGTTTGTCAGTCAAAACACTGAACATTCTCGTGACATCAACCACCACTCTGATCGATTGATTGTAGTGTTTAACGCGCCGACGCAACGCAGGCGATGAGGCGCGCCGTTGTGGAGGGCTCCGGATTAATTTTGACCACCCGGGGATCTTTAACGTGCACCGAAATATCGTACACACGGGCATTTTTTCTTTTCGCCTCCATCAGAAAAGCGACCGCCGCGGCCGGGAATTGAACCCGCCACCTCGTGCTCAGCAGCGCAACGCCTTAGCCACTGAGCCACCGCGCCGGGTATCTACCACCGCTCAATAAGGTGTGTAAAATTAAAACAAAGCCAATTAAACAACCGATGGAATATAAATTAAACAAATGAATGGTATAAAACGATTTGAAAGATATAGCATGTCAAAGATAATAGACTTGTGAGCTGGGCAAGTTGCTAAGGCGTCATTCTGGACAACAGCGCGAAAAAAAGGCGTAGACGAAGGGAACGGACAGGACGAGCGCTGACTCCCAACTAGTTTATCCGCGGGATCCGTGCGGAAAATAAGCGTTTATAACAGAAGATAGAGAGAGAGAAGAGAAAGAGAAGAGATAGAGAGAGTTTTAGAAAGAGGAGAGAGAGAGAGAGAGAGAGAGAGAGAGGGAAAGAGAAAACATTCAAATCCAACCCACTTCCTCTTAACCCCTCTCCCACATCGTCAGCACTCAACACTTTAACATGAAACTCGTGAAGAATAAACAGTGGGCCACACCGGGCTGATAACTGGGATACAAAACATCGGAACATCAAGAATAGCGGCACGTGCTAGCCAAGTACGCCAATTCTTTGTGACACAGCGCTAAAGACGTTTGGCGTACACAATTAGCTCCCAATTTACTGATGTGAAAGAATTCAATTATTTCGCAGCCTGTCTCCCGGGCGTGTCTGGAAAGAACGGTTGTTTCATTAAGCACAGGATAGCAGTCGCATGCGCGGCAGTGGTCTGCCAGCCGGGAGTAGGTGGTCGCTTTTAGCGACCTTCTATGCTCGCCTAGGCCAGTGTTGACAGATCGGCCACTCTGACCTATGTAGCTCTTGCCACAAGAGGGAGGAAGCCGATAAACATTACCCGTCTTGCACGGAAGAAAGCTTGGTCTGTGTTTCACACACCAGCTACCCTCAGTGCGATTGCCCAATGCGTGGCTGCGCACTTGAGCACGCATCTAGGTAAGCTTATGTGGCGCAGAAAAAAACCACATCAACACCATAGCACTGGGCTACACTCTTAAACTTTTTTTCCTCCCATATACTCCCTATAGAGGTTCTTTTTCGCCTGTCCTCTAGTGGTCCTCCTTGTAGGAGTTTTTTTACTACATGGAACAGGGAGGTTTTGTTTACCTCCTCAAAACAGGGAGTTTTTAGGTTATAGAAAGGAGGTATTTAGGGAGTGTTAAGAAATGTTTGGGAGAATTTAAGGAGGTAAAAATGGAGTATTCTTTACTTCCTGAAGGGTGTTTTTAGGTGATGTTTATGGAATTTTTGGGCGGTTGAATAGGAGCCTATTATGGCTCCCTTTGGAAGTACTTATGTTAGTTTAGGGGCGTTTTTAGGAGGTTCAAGGGAAGCATTTACTTCTTTTGAATGGAGTTTGACGAAAGCTTGGGGAGTTTTGTAGGCCTTCCGAAAGGAGGTTTTCAAGGCCACAAGGGAGAATTTCTAGTTCCCTGCGGGAGTACTGATTTCACACGGTTTTTCTCGATTTCAGGTTTATTTCAAACGAACTTTCGCAGACAAGTTTACATGGTACATGGTGTACACAAGGAGGTTCCGAAATAAATACTTATGGCGACCTCATATTAGAAATCACAAATGGTACATTGCTAAATAACACGCCAGTTAGGAATTGAAGACAGCAATACGATGCTAGTTGAACAAAACGTAGAAACAATATTACTACAAGAACTGGAAATACGCGAAAAACAAAGATAGGCACAAACACAACCGCATGGTAAGTGAAATCATTATAGAATACTAGAGGATCGAGAACGCGTCAGTACTTATCAGAACTTATCAGTACGCATCAGCGCTCAGTACACAGTGAAAAAAATGGCTGCAGTGGTTTACAACAAAAAAAAATTCAGTAGGTGGTGAAATGAGCGAGAGCTGTCTGCTAGTTGAACAAATTGTAGAAACAATAATAATACAAGAACTGGAAATACTTGAAAAACAGATAGGCACAAACACAACCGCATGGTAAGTGAAATCATTATATAATACTAGAGGATCGAGAACCCGTCAGTATTTATCAGAACTTATCAGTACGCATCAGTACTAAGTACACAAAGTGAAGAAAAAATGGTTGCAGTGGTTTACAACAACAAAACAATTTTTCAATTTGTCGTGAAATAAGCGAGAGCTGTGCAACGATTTGATATCGAAAGGTAACAAGCATTTTGTAGGTGGTAAAGGCACAAGAGATAAATGATGTAGGAGACAGACTGCAGTGAGATGGCTATGGATAAATGAGTAATATAAAGAACGAAAAATATGCTGCGGAAAATACCAGTGCGTTTTGATAAAGACACAAATGCGCCAAGAAAAGTGACCGAGTCTGACGGGTTAATTGCAATGATATAGAACAGAATGGGTGGTATCGCGACAGCTTCTTTAGAGTGAGAACAAAAAGCCATGAAATTCGTGTTTTTCGGATAATTTTTAGTTGATTCATTTCGCACCAGTTGCCAATATTATTTGGATAATTGTTTCAAGTAAAAATTAGTTTGTTAATATTATTCACTGAAAGATAGCTGTATTATGAGCATACAGAACGGCCCATCAAATATCCCCTTTTCAGTAAAAAAAGAAAAAGTCAGAAATATAATACGGAATTCTTTTTGACTACTATCCAATGATTACAGGATTGAAAACAAATATTAGTGAGCGATATTGATGCGATAAAAGTTAATTAGTTCTAAATCCTTCACACGTGGTTTGGTGCAGGCAAGGTCCAAAAAGGCATGTTCCACAAACGTTAGAGCTCTGTGTGCCTTCTTGGGATAATGAATGTTGAAAACCCAGAACGATGCAAACAGACTACACAGTCCTCCCAGTAAAGATGATGCAGTCAAGACACGCTGGCCATCGATGTGGAGGCTAACTTCCGCGTTCACAGAATGCAGGCAGGGAGTCAGAGGAACATCTGCCTGAAAAAGCAAAGAAGAAAAAAATGCCCCACACGTAAAATTCAAAACAGACACTATGGTTAAATGAACTGAATAATTCGGTACAGTAATAAAATTGTAAGGCCAGGTTCCCTGCGAATTCCAGTACCTAAATTAGGAATGCAAAGGCTTCATAAAACCAAGTGCCAGTACATTAACCGTCGTGGCTTTTGCAGCAATAAAAAAGATATTACTTCCGCACAATATACTCGACCACAACTTTAAATGACAGTGAAGATTAATTGCAAAGGTCTGTAGGTTGATAGATTAGTTTTTGTTTTTGACTGAAAAACACTTTGGTATTGCATGATTTTGTTAACTGCTGTTCTTGCTTTAAGATGCCAGCTTGCATCTATTCAAGTGAGTGGGCACACAGTTAAAGATGCAAACCCTTACACTGCCTCTCCCCTACCATGGTGGCTCACTTTCATAGAAAAAGTGCAGCTTTTGCGAGCTGGACGGCTGTTGCAAGCAATACTCACTTCCGTGGCAATACTCACTTCTGCTGGTCATTCAAGGGGCCAACTTGGTTTGCCGGACAGGCACCCACCGAATGATACCTCCACCATTTCCCTCCTGGTGCCTTGCCTTGTACAGCACAGCCTATCCTGAAAACACTTTCTTTTTTTACAGTAGTAATAAACTTAAGATCTATCGGCAAAACAGAAGATCACTCATCTCATCTACAATCATTCAACTCGAACTCACTCAAACTCAATCACAATTTTTTTCATCATGTACTCAATCAAACTATCAGGATCTGTACTCACTCATCATTACTCAGAAGAAAATCGTATTCATACTCAATCTGTCAGCAAATAATGAATTCATGCCGGTACTACTCATTTTTCACAGGCACCCACTGTTTCAGTTATACTTGCAGATACAATTTGTATTACTCCACCTATTTCCCTCGAATGAAAGACTAAGTAGAAAAAATAAATTGGTAGAAAAACACAGGTTACATCCAGAGGAAGAAAAAAGCTAATGCGCGAAGGCAAGTTGTGACAAAGCAAAACGGAACGTACTCGCGTTGCGTCGGCTTGTCTCAGGCCGGGTCGGGCTCAGCTCGGGGGTTGTCGGTGCAGTACTGCGTTTTTCTGCGTGTCTTGGTCAGCTTTTGTCGTCCGTTTTCTGTCATAACACAGCTAGTCATACAGGAAAGTCCATGAGTGTGATGTATTCATGAGTATTGTGTACTGGTACTCATACTCATTAGTCAGTACTCATACTCAAAACACTTTCTTTTTTTACAGTAGTAATAAACTAGGTACTCACTATTTTTTCGACTCAGTCATCGTGAGTTTGAGTACGTATTCTGACACCTTAATATTCTGTGTCACCGAGCTGACAAGCATGATTGGTGCATAAGGTCATTTGTAGCCGCAACCGTTACTACAGCCTTGTTAGCTAACGTAAACCTCGTTCATGGCACCAAATTACTTGTGATTGCATGGCAACAAAAAAAAACAGCTGAAATGGAAACGCTATTCTCGCAAACTTACCAACGCTGCATGCCACACACACCTGCCTTAGTTAATTTACCGTGATTGTAGAAGTTTCCGTCACGCAAAACCACAGTGCACTTTTTGGAGCTGCAAGCTCCGTGTCAAAATCGAGTGTCAGATGAATCGAGTAATTTTTGTGTATGGTCTTACTATTGATTATGACAAATTTATTACCAACAAAAGAAGAGTGTTTGCATTGTTCTTCTAAAAAATGATATCCTTTTTTATGCCCGGCAGACTTGTGTCATGCTACGGCAAACTCGGTTCTCTTCCATAAGGGCATGAATTTGTGTTTTTAATTACGTGGCCTTAGCTGGCGACTGACGGGCCCCGATTGTATACAGACCCCTCATTATCATCCGAAAGGGAATAAAAACATTTCGGTTTCGAACCACGTCGCCGTCGTGGTCCACACTATATGCATTTAATCGTTCGATAGGCTCATAGCATCTTTTACGCATGTCACCGTTTCCTTAATAGGGTACGCTGTTAGATGTGAAGAGTCGACTCAAGCGAGCAAACAACCCCACCGAATCTACAGGGCACAGTTTTCGAAGGGGGTGGCCGTCTGATCTGCGGCTTTCGCCGACCAGAGCGCTAAGAATGAGTCAGAGCCTTGAACGAAAACAACACAAATACTTATATTTGGACAGGCAAGCCATCAGGAGCGTTAACAAATAGATATTACAAAGTAGAGCGGTTAACTAAAAATGACACGAGCAGTTCGATGCATATGAGAGACAGAGTCCCACAATATTCACCGACCGGGCCCGACGATGCACCGCTGTCGGAGGCGATTCGGCTACCTGAGTAACCGTCACGTTGCTTTGAAACGACGCCGCGCGCGACAAACGATTTCATCTCGAATGCCCTGTTACAAACCGGCCTACAAAAGAATGCGAATGCATACCCCAAAAGCCACAAACAAGTACAATAAAACGAGTGTGCGCTTTTTTCTTTGCCCGTGCTGCCCGTGCGTGTACGTGCTGTGTGCGGCACGGGTACTTCGCAGTTAACCCTATCCAAACGTTGGACAAACGCATCGACTGATGAAAGACCACTTACCAGCGAGCTGTCCACAGCTGTCGCCGTACCCAAATGTTGTTAGCGGCCGTTCGTCGTGTGACAGGGGCACATAAAATCTTTCCACCAAATGGCACTACTAGTCCTTCTCAAATAAGAAAAATGATGGCCCAAGGCGAGGCGCTTGAAGCTCCGGCCGCACCAAGTCACCGGCCGCGCTGCATTGATAGCACGGGGGTTGTTTACATCCGGGCAGCAAGTCGTGCCGCCAGGGCAAGTTGAGTCGCTGCAGTCGGGTGCGTTGGCGCGCTGGCACGAGAATTTAAATTGTCTATATATGCGCAAGCAAGCGAAGCAGATGAACATTGCAATTGTTTGCAACGGCGAGAACTGTCTCTTTGTTAGCAGCAGAGTTTGACAACACCTACCGCCAAAATAAACAGATTGAAACAACACGGCCGCGCTGTCTGCTTGTGATCGCGCTGGCTGAAGCATCTATACGGGTATACGTACGGTATCGGTTTTGTAGCTGCATGCAACCGTCGCGTCCTGCTTTCTCGTTCTAATTAGCATTAGGCCACGGTTGAAGTGCTGATACACACAAAAGACACAAGACTAACATGGCGACCGCCCGCTTGAGATGATTACCCCAGATGGGGAGTTTATTGTGGACGTGGTAGCATACAAGGAACCGAACGCCATCTCACAAATGGTGTTATGTCGTTCTAAATCCTCCCTTTTGCTACACGGATGGGCAACGGTACTACCATGGAGGTTCGTCCACTTGTTTAGACCATGCCTAGGGAGTACATTTTTTGCTATAAGTACTTTCAGGGCACATTACTTGATTAAAACTCCATTTCCGGCTAGTTTGCGTTTACAGTGTACATTTTTTAGCCCATCTCGGAAAGATGTCGGCAAGAACAACAGGATACGCTAGACAAGGAAGGGTTTCGGACTCTGCAGAGTGTGGTAACAGCCAAAATGCCCAGGGGTAAAAGCTAATACCCTATGTCCCAATTTTCCGCACATAACATTCACAGTGAACGAACGTAGAAGATGGCCATCGAATTGACTAGAGGAGCTAAACAAGCCAACGTCGATGGCGGAATCCAAAAAACATGCATGAGTACTGAAATAAATTGACGAATCGTTTTTAGATAGGCCGCTGACACATTGAGGGGAAAGGCGGACGAAGATAAAACGCAAGCAAAACGTACAGGCCACTATATGCGTGCGCTAGAACAGCCTCTCTGCGTCTGATTATAGATGCACAGCTTTTGAACATCACCCACGGAATGAAACTGTGTAAACCGCCCGAATGTGACAAGATGAGATTGAATGAATAAAACCACGTTCATTCCACATGATACTTTGCTGAAGACACTGCGCTGTAAAGGAAGACAGTGTTATATCAGACGGAACGGTTAGAGCCGCCTCCATTTTATTAACGGACGTTTACAAGGTAGCTCAGGAGGGGCCGCTTGAACTTTGTGGATATAGAAGAGCCGATCACCAACCGCTGGCACCGCCAGGTCTTGAAGGAACAAAAGGAGTGCTCGCCAGACCTCCGTGGCTCGATCCGGAGGATACGGATCCGGACAGGAATTTCCGGAGAGAAGAAGGCCAGGGTCTCCGTTTTATGGGGGCCAGAGCACGAAGCCTGGATGGGATGTAGAGGGAACACTCTCAACACAGGTGGCCGAGATCATCACGACAGTTGCGCGCGGAGCAGGCTCCAGTTACGGGTAGTGGTGTGTCGCCCTTGTGAAAGTGGTTTAGCAAAAAAGGAGTAACGAGTGTGCCTGTCTGAATTCTCCGAAGCAGGGCAGACTCTCGCCGTGTGAATACCTTCGACGGGACCCGCGGTATAGAAAGTGGATTGCCTACTGCGGTGAAGCAGCCACTACGTTGTTTTGTGAAATGCCTGTCCGCCATAGCATCTGCCAGCTCGCATGGTGTAGCTAGGAGAAGAAAAGTGTTATTGGAGCCTCTGGCTAGCGCGGTGCAAAGATGAGCATGCGCTAATCTATGAGCCTTCTCTTTTCCGGGGATACCGCAATGCGAGGGGACCCGGAGGATGGTAACATCTTGACCGCGTTCACGGACTAAGGCACGCCTCGTGCTGAATCTTCTGCAGATCGTGATCTGTGTAAAGAACATTAAGGCATGCCCGATGGGTAGCGGGGGAAAGAGTGTACCCACGATGGAGAACAGAGTCAGTTTCACATGAAATTTCGAGGGCCCATTCCAAATAATCTAAAATGGTCAGTAGCTGTACTCTGCTGCTGTCCATCACCTCTGTTGAAACATAGTGGCGTCGGTTCTGGCATGCATTCGTCTGGTCGTACCACGCATTGCCATAGCAAGTGTTGTTGGTACTGTGCAGCTGAAAGTTGGTACTGAAAGTGCAGCGTCTGTGTATACCATGCGTTCAGCCAAGGGGAGGAATCTCGTAGGCTTAGCATTTCTCTTGGCATAGGCAAGGCGCCGCACTCGCTGAGTAGGGTTCATATTAGGCAGAAGTGGCTTGCCATCGGTGAGTACAGTGACTTCCCACGGCGGAGTTATGTTGGGCAGAGTGGGCAGTGCGTGGATATCATAACCAAGGAGCATACGCGTGTACCGCCCGGAACTTGTCGCGCGAAGCTTCGTCTCACGTGTACGGATTTGCATGTCGATGAGCTCAGACAGGTTGTTGAGCTTGCTACAGCTATTGAGCGCATCGAGGCGTGTGTACCTCGGAAGTCCAGTAACCATGCGTTTGGCCTCCTTAGGTAGCCGATCGAACGCGAGTATTTGCGTACGGTTGGCCGGATCATATCGCAGAGCATACATGATACGAGAGACGAGGAAAGCTTGACTCAACTGCCGAATTTGACGTTCATACAGTTAGAGATTCTGCGCAAAGCGTGCAGGATTTGTTTGCTCGTAACGCGTTGGAACCAAGTGCTGGCTGTGCAGTTCTCGTAAAGGTGAATACCGAGTATTCGGATATTATATTTTGGAGTTATGGATCGATCACCGATGTAAGGTTTAAAAGACTGCTATTCTTCCTGTTTTATCGTGGTTGGTCGGCCACCGTGAATAACGACGAAGTCGGTTTTGTCTGAATTAGTGTGTAAACCAGTTTCCGTCGCGTAGTTAATTATGATGTTGA